>JBBGZY010002885.1:0-18086 GCA_037952925.1 Lithobates clamitans | reverse complement strand
AGGGTTACCATTCGGTATCGGGTTAGGGTTCACATTAGTGTTGGAGGGAGGTTTGGTGGTAACATTAGGGTTGGGATTACTGTTAGGGTTAGGGAAAGGGTTAGGGTTAGAATTAGGTCTAGTGTTAGAGTTAACCCTTAGGGATCAGGTTAACATTAGAGTTGCGGATAGAGTTAGGGTTAACATGAGGGTTAGGGTTAGCAGTGGGTATACGGTTAGTGTTAACATTGGGGATTGGGTTAGCATGAGGGTTAGGTTTACCGTTGGAGTTAGGCATATAGTTAGAGTTTTACATTAGGGGTAGGGTAAGTATTAGCATTAGGGATAAGGTTAGATTTATCATAAAGGTTAGGGTTAACATGAGGGTTAGGGTTAATATTAGGGCTAGGTTACATAGTTAGTAAGGTTGAATAAAGACACCAGTCCATCCAGTTCAACCTGAGAGAGTGTGGGTGCGTGTCTACAATTATCCCTATTTTATTTAAGGTACCCATACAGCGCCATCAATTTACGCAGCACTCCACACGTACATTGCACACTCACATTGTCCCTACCCTCAAGGAGCCCACAATCCAAGGTCCCCAACTCACACTAGGGCCAATTTTGGACAGAAGGCAATTAGCCTACCAGCATGTCTTTGGAGTGTGGGAGGAAACCGGAGTACCCAGAGGAAACCCAACACAGGCACAGGGAGAACATGCAAACTCCAGGCAGGTAGTGTCGTAGTCGGGATTCGAACCAGCGACCCTTTTTACTGCTAGGCGAAAGTGCTACCCACTACACCACTGTGCCACCCTGGAGATAGGGCTGGAGTTAAATTAGGTATAGGGTTAACAGTAGGGTTTGTGTTGACATTGGTTATAGGAATAGATAGGCAGTCGTTCTGGACAGCAGCACCCCCCCGAAAATATTGCTTTTTATTCAAATTACAGGATCAAAAATACATGCCACAGCAGAACGGACAGAAGAACTGACGCGTTTCACACTAACAAACTGTGCTTAATCATAGCTATGATAGCTGCATTTTGAATAAAAGGCAATTTAGAGTGCGGCTGTCCAGAACTACTTCCTATCTATTGATATATGCGTTGCCAGCACCTGTGGCTTCTAAACTGGTGAAGAGGTTTACTTTCGTTAGACCTTCCTGGAGCGGTGATACCCCCTTCCCTCCCTATCTTGATTCCTGGACTTTAGGTATAGGGTTAACATTAGGGTAGTGTTGACATTGGGTAGAGGGTTAGAGTTCAAGTTAGGGATAGAATTAGGATTAACTTTAGCGTTAGGCCCCATTCACACTTGGGCGGTGGGGGCGTCGGCGGTACAACAGCGCTATTTTTAGCGTTGCTGTACCGTCGTTCTTGCAGCGGTATTCGGCTGCTAGCGGTTTGGTTTTAACCCCCGCTGGCGGCCGAAAAAGGGTTAAATCCACTCGTACAGTGCGGCTATAGCCGCGGTATTACCGCGGTATAGCCGCGCTGTCCCATTGATTTCAATGGGCAGGAGCGGTTTAGGAGCGGTAAATACACCGCTCCTTCCCTGCTCCAAAGAAGCGGCTCGCAGGACTTTTTTCACCGTCCTGCGAGCGCACCGCTTCAGTGTGAAAGCCCTCGGGCTTTCACACTGAACAAACAGCGGAGGCTGTTTAGGGACGGTTTTCAGGCGGTATTTTTAGCGCAATACCGCCTGAAAACCGCTCCAGTGTGAAAGGGGCCTAAGAGATAGGGTTGGTGCTAACATTAGGTTTGGGATAGGGTTGGTGCTAACATTAGGTTTGGGATAGGGTTGGTGCTAACATTAGGGTTGGGATAGGGTTGGTGCTAACATTAGGTTTGGGATAGGGTTGGTGCTAACATTAGGTTTGGGATAGGGTTGGTGCTAACATTAGGGTTGGGATAGGGTTGGTGCTAACATTAGGTTTGGGATAGGGTTGGTGCTAACATTAGGGTTGGAGTTAACATCAGGTATAGGGTTAAGGTTTAATATGAGGGAGAGGTATAGGAATAGGTTTAGTTTTGGAGATAGAGACAATGTTGGAGTTTACATTAATGATATGGTTTGGGGTTAGTGTTAGTATTAGGGTTACATTTATTATTAGGGATAGGGTTAGATTTAACACGAGGATTAGGAATATGGATAACAATAGGGAGTTAACCTTAGGAATAGTGTTGGGGTTAATGTGAAGGTTTCCCCTGAATGGCCGACACAGGAAGTGAGTGCAAATGAGGACACAAATATAGTAATAAATGAAATATAAAAATGAATAAAAATCTAGTAGAGTTTCTAGGCTGAAGCTGTCCTTCACAACAATCCCGGACTCTGTACATAGACAGTAGTTAGTGATCTGGTTCATGTCCAAGCCCTCCTTCCCCGGAGACAGGTTCTCATTAATGGACGTTCATTGGCGCTGGTCTAGTGTTGCCTTGTAGAGAGAGTTCATCTGGATATACAGACTCTCCCTTCCCCGTGGACGAAGCTCTTGTGACCAATGGTGAGCGGTTTAAATGAATTGCGGGCCTTAGTGTTACAATAATTATGGATGAGGGAGCCATAAGAGCCGGGGACACAATTCCTCCTCATGTAACAGAATGAAGAACCGACGCTCAGCAGCAGCCAATGAGTCCCTTGTTAGATGTGAAAAACGACACCGCAAAAGCTTCTGACCGGAGCCCGGCTGTTAATTCTTTATTAAAGCTGGAAGAAAAAAAAAACACGGCGACCATTGCAGAACCTCCATTAAAGGGGAAGCACAGCTCTGTGATAGAATTCAATTTGAAGGAAAGGCCACAGGAAAAATGGCCCCAACGGCCTCTTCCGGCATTGCAAGTCTCTGGAGTCCATTTAATAAAACTGTGTAAAAAATCTTTTAAAAGGATTGTTAAACGATGGTCACACGACCGCTCGTCTTCTGTGGTGGGGGCGTGACCTTTCAGAGGTCTGACATCATGGCAGGAAGTGATGTATTACAGAAACACAGCAGGAGGGGAGGAGCTATGAGGGCGCGCTGGGTTTCGGGGTTTTCAGGGGTTGTGCACATGTGTGCTAAAGGAAGAACAACAACGCTGAAATGGCTTCATTTCTAAATAGTCATGTGATTATTATTTCACTTTGTTTTTCAACAAAAGATTGATGTAAGTGTTATAATTATGATTAGGGATAGCATTTGGTCAAAATAGGGTTATCATTAGAGTTCTGGTTAGCATTGGGGTTAGGGTTATCATTGGGAGTTATCATTAGGGTTATGGCTAATGTTAGGGTAATCAGAGGTTACATTTGAGTTACTGTAGGGTTATCATTTGGGTCATGGTGAACATTAGGGTTAGAGTTATCAAGGGATATCATTAGGCGTTATCATCAGGGTTATGGCTAATATTAGGGTAATCAGAGGTCACATTCGATTTAGGGTTATCATTCGGCTTAGGGTAGTCAGAGGTTACATTTTATTTAAGGTTATCATTCGGCTTAGTGTAATCAGAGGTCACATTCGATTTAGGGTTATCATTCGGCTTAGGGTAATCAGAGGTTACATTCGATTTAGGGTTATCATTCGGCTTAGGGTAATCAGAGGTTACATTCGATTTAGGGTTATCATTCGGCTTAGTGTAATCAGAGGTCACATTCGATTTAGGGTTATCATTTGGCTTAGTGTAATCAGAGGTCACATTCGATTTAGGGTTATCATTTGGCTTAGGGTAATCAGAGGTTACATTCGATTTAGGGTTATCATTCGGCTTAGTGTAATCAGAGGTCACATTCGATTTAGGGTTATCATTTGGCTTAGGGTAATCAGAGGTTACATTCGATTTAGGGTTATCATTCTGCTTAGGGTAATCAGAGGTTACATTCGATTTAGGGTTATCATTCGGCTTAGGGTAGTCAGAGGTTACATTCGATTTAGGGTTATCATTTGGCTTAGGGTAATCAGAGGTCACAATCGAGTTAGGGTTATCATTTGGCTTAGGGTAATCAGAGGTCACATTCGAGTTAGAGCCCTTGCACACTGGGGCGGTTTGCAGGCGCTATTGCGCTAATAATAGCGCCTGCAAACCGCCCCGAAAGTGCCGCTGCTGTCATCCCAGTGTGAAAGCCCCGAGGGCTTGCACACTGGAGCGATGCGCTGGCAGGACGGTAAAAAAAGTCCTGCCAGCAGCATCTTCGGAGCGGTGAAGGAGCGGTGTGCATACCGCTCCCTTACCGCTCCTGCCCATTGAAATCAATGGGACGGCGCGGCTATACCGCCGGCAAAGCGCCTTTGCAGAGGCGCTTTGCGGTGGTATTTAACCCTTTCTCAGCCGCTAGCGGGGGGTAAAACCACCCCACTAGCGGCCGCATACCGACGGTAAAACGCCGCTAATAATAGCGGCGTTTTACCGCCGACGCCGCCCCAGTGTGCAAGGGCTCGGGTTATTATTAGGAGTTATCATTAAGGTCATTGTTAACATGAGGTTTGTGGTTTGGGGTTGTGTAAAAAAAAAAAAATCATTGTAATGTAAATCATTAGGGTACCCCTTCAATACTAGGCACTGTCACCCCCCTTCCTGCCCAGACCAGTTTTCAGCTTTCAGCGCTGTCACACTTTGAATGACAATTACGCGGTCATGCTACACTGTACACAGAGGACATTTTTATCTTTTTGTTTGAGACAGACAGAGCTTTCTTTTGGTGGTATTTAGTCACCACTGGTGTTTTTATTTTTATTTTTTTGCCAAACAAATGAAAAAAGACCGAAAATTTTGGAAAAAAAGCTGTTCTTAGTTTCTGTTACAAAATGTTGTAAATAAGTAATTTTTCTCCTTCACTGAGAGGCCTGGGTGAGGTGGTAGTGATGGGCGGCACTAATATGCATGGAAGGGTTATCATTATGGGTAACATTGGGGTTATTGATAGGGTTAGGGATAGCATTAGGTTATGTTAGGGTTAGGAATTACATTAGGATTAGGTTTAATGTTAGGGTTGGCATTAGGGTTAATAATAGGGTAAGGGGTAATGTTAGGGCTTGAAATATAAGGGTTCGGGTTATTATGGGTAGCATTGGGGTTATTGATAAGGTTAGGAATTACATTCGGGTTAATGTTAGGGAAACGGTTATCATTAGGGTTAGATTTACCATTCGGGATAACGCTAGTTTTCGTTTTGACTTTTTTTTTATGGGTTACAATTGGAATTGGCATTTTTGGGTGCAAGCCAATTTAAAGGGGTAGTAAAGGGAGCTTCCTCAACCCCTCAAAACATTGATACCCGTTCATTTTAACAATGAATTTAATGTATGAAGAAATGTTGGCAAAATGTTCAGAATTCAGCTAAAAACTAGTCCAGCTTAAATATCTTTCATTTCCAGTGCCCCCCCCCCCCCCCCCCCTCATGGGGGTCCCTCAGCTGGGCCAGCACAGGTGTTGTATTCTCTCCAGCCAAGCAAAGCGATTCCCGGCTCACCTCTGCCAATTATTTATATCCAGCAGTTATAATATGAAATCCAGACAACGTCTCCCCCCCCCCCCCCCTCGATTGGAGGTCTCCAGCGTTGGTTTCCGGCCACATTATCTGTGGGTTGGGATGTTCTCAGAAGGATTTGGAGAGCGCCGGTTGGATGCCCTGAAGCCAGCTCTCCGCAAAAGTCGCCGCACGCCTGTGAAGTTGATGGAGATGTAAGCTGCAGCCGGAGGTGAACATCTTCTCCTGATAGAAGCGTCGCTCCTCTGTGTGAACCGCGCTTATTTTATTTGAACAGCTTATCTCTCGCTAATCTCCGTCCAGATGTCAAGTCTTTCCTTTTCCTCTAATGCTTTCTCTCTCTGATTCCAGTCCTTGCTTGTACCTTCATGGCAGATACACCACCCCCTCCCCCCTTGTCCCCAACACCCCCCCCACCCCCCCATCCCCAACTGCCCCCCACCCCCCTCCCTCATTCCAAACACCCCCCCACCCCCTCCCCCCTCATCCCCAACACCCCCCCACCCCCCTCATCCCCAACTGCCCCCCTCCCTCATCCCAAACACCCTAATGCACCCCCTCCCCCCTCATCCCCAACTGCCCCCACCCCCTCCCCCCTCATCCCCAACACCCGCCCCACCCCCCTCATCCCCAACTGCCCCCCTCCCTCATCCCAAACACCCTAATGCACCCCCCTCATCCCCAACTGCCCCCACCCCCCTCCCTCATCCCAAACACCCCCAACCCCCTCCCCCCCTCATCCCCAACACCCCCCTCCCCCTTGTCCCCAACACCCCCCACCCCCCTCATCCCCAACTGACCCCCACCCCTACCCTCATCCCAAACACCCCCAACCCCCTCCCCCCATCCCAAACACCCCCAACCCCCTCCCCCCTCATCCCCAACACCCCCCACCCCCTCATGCCCAACTGTCCCCCACCCCTCATACCAAACACCCTAATGCACCCCCCCTCCCCCCTCATCCCCAACTGCCCCCCACCCCCTCCCTCATCCCAAACATCCCCAACCTCCTCCCCCCTCATCCCCAAACTCCCTTCCCCCCTTGTCCCCAACACCCCCCACCCCCTCCCTCCTCATCCCCAACACCCCTCATCCCCTCCCCCTTGTCCCCAACACCCCACCTCCCCCCTCATCCCCAACACCCCCTCCTTCATTCCAAACACCCCCCCATCTCCCCTCATCTCCAACACCCCACCACCCCCCCTCATCCCCCTCATCCCCAACACCTCCCCCCTTGTCCCCAACACTCCCTCCCCCCTCATCCCCCTCATCCCAAACACCCCCCCCTCATCCCCAGCACCCCCCCTCATCCCAAACACCCTAATGCACCCTCCATCCCCTCCCTCATCCCCAACACCCCCCACCCCCTCTCCCTCATCCCAAACACCCCCACCCCCTCCCCCCTCATCCCCAACACCCCCCATCCCCTCCCCCTTGTCCCCAACACCCCCCCACCTTATCCCCAACACCCCCCTCCTTCATCCCAAACACCCCCATCCCCCCTCATCCCCAACACCCCCCTCCCGCCTCATCGTCAACACCCCCCATGCCCTCCTCCCTTGACTCCAACACCCCCCCTCCCCCCTCAACCCCAACACCCCCCTCCTTCATCCCAAACACCCCCCCATTCCCCTCATCCCCAACACCCCCCACCCCCCCTCATCCCAAACACCCTAATTCACCCCATCCCCTGCCTCATTCCCAACACCTCCCCACCCCCCACTCATCCCAAACACCCCAATGCCCCCCCACCCCCTCATCCCCAACCCCCCCACCCCCTCATCCCCAACACCACCCACCCCCCCATCCCCAACACCACCCACCCCCCACTCATCCCAAACACCCCAATCCCCCCCATCCCCAACATCCCCCCACCCCTGCACTCATCCCAAACACCGCCCACCTTCCTCATCCCCAACACCCCCCCTCATCCTAAACACCCCCCCATCCCCCTCCTTAATCCCAAACACCCCAATGCGGGCACTATACCTCCCACTGACACCAATGATGGGACACTATTCCTCCCACTAATACCAATCATGGGGCACTATTCCTCCCACTGATACCAATGATGGGGCACTATTCCTCCCACTGATACCAATGATGGGTCACTATTCCTCCCACTGACTCCAATGATGGGGCACTATTCCTCTCACTGACACCAATGATGGGGCACTATTCTTCCAACTGATACCAATGATGGGGCACTATTCCTCTCACTGATACCAATGATGGGGCACTATTCCTCCCACTGATACCAATGATGGGGCACTATTCCTCTCACTGACACCAATGATGGGGCACTATTGTTCCCACTGACACCAATGATGAGTTGTTTACTCCCCAGTGGTGCCAAGACAATTTTTACTACCACTGGCCACAGTCCGGCCCCATTAAAATCTGAAGGACAGTAAACTGGCCCTTTGTCTATGAAGTTGGGGGACCCCTCCGCCTCACAGTCTCATATTATAGAGCCTTTTATCCCATTCTACATACAACTGTTCCGCTCTTGTTGGCCATCATCAGTGCAATGTACGGAGTCCGCGGCTTCTATGGAGGAGGACATGGGAGCCAAAGAGGCGAATATAACCGCACAGCTCATGGCGAGACGGGACTAAAGGGGTCAAAAAGCCCTCCAAAAACTATTCTGGATGTGCGTTTGGCTGATGGGGTATAAAGGAGCCTCGCTGTTCAGGAATGATGGCAGGAAAGAGAACCTGTATAAATAATGGGGTACAAGAGGTTGGCTGCAAAACCTCAGAGGGGGAGGGGTGCTTTGTGCGGGGGGGGGGGGGATTCAGGACAATTTCTCCAAATCCTTTAGAGAAGGCTTAGCTAGCCCCTCCCCCTCCCCCCCCCAGCATTGGGAGGGTTAACCTCACTCCTGTCTGTCCTAATTGATGTGCGGCTGCCCCGGGTTCAATGAGACAAATGAAGTGAGTCTGTGATCTCATCGGTCTCCATTCATTGAACCCAGAGGGGGGGGGGGGGGAGGGGGAGTCTCGTCTTTTCTGTCCCTCCATTCAGAATTTACATCAATCTCCTAATCATCAATGGGGGGGTTCTGTACATGGGCGGGGGGGGGGTTACTTTAAATACCCAGCAGGGGGTGCACAGCTGATAGTGACACCCCACTATCCGGGGCAGTGCTTGTGCGTCACCCCCCCCCCCCAATCATAATGACCGGCTTTGTAAGAGGGGGAGATGGGACCCCCCCCCTGGGGCCACTTCATTCATCCGCCACTTTTCTTGGTTTAATATTTTTATTGGTTTTATCCGCGTCTTTTATTTCACATCTTTCTGTGCCAATCACACATTTCCACATTTGAGTTTTTTTTATTTTTTTTTTGTTTGTTTGTGAAAAGTGAAGGAGAAACATTTATTGGCGGGAAATTGTAGAGAAATTGTAGAGAAATTGTAAAGAAATTGTAGAGAAATTGTAGAGAAATTGTAGAGAAATTGTAGAGAAGGTTTCCGAGATTCATTTCTGTGATTACTGTTCAGTAAAATGTATCAAAACTCAAGTGCAACATTGTTACATTGTATACAGGTATATACATTATATCCGGAGAGTCACACACTTTCTGTCCGAGGGTGACAACACTCACTGTATATAAGGAGAGGCCGCGTTGTCACCCTAGGACAGGACTACAGAACACCTCCCCCTCCCCTCACCCCCATAACATACAGTACTGGATTTATAAGGAGGCAAAAAAATGCCCCCATCCCCATATTATCAAAAGTATTATCAAAAGTATTGGGACACCTGCCTTTACACGCACATGAACTTTAATAACATCCCAGTCTTAGTCCGTAGGGTTCAATATTGAGTTGGCTCCGCCCTTTGCAGCTATAACAGCTTCACCTCTTCTGGGAAGGCCGTCCACAAGGTTTAGGAGGGTGTCTATGGGAATGTTTGACCATTCTTCCAGAAGAGCATTTGTGAGGTCAGGCACTGATGTTGGATGAGAAGGCCTGGCTCACAATCTCTGCTCTAATTCTTCCCAAAGGTGTTCTGTGGGGTGGAGGTCAGGACTCTGTGCAGGCCAGTCAAGTTCCTCCACCCCAAATTCTCTCATCCATGTCTTTATGGACCAGCGTGAGGAAAAGAAAGTGGATAACCGTCTTCTGTTGACATTGCGATCAGCTGTCACTGGACTGATCACATGTTAAAGTAACGCTGTGATTGGCCCTTTTTCCCCCAATCTGTGATCAGCTGAGTCTGAAGGGGTGTGACCAGCGTGATCACAGGGGGACGTCAGATGACGCCCACCCTGGCAAAGTAAGCCCACGCAGCAGCCGTCTTTTGGCTATAGCGCGGCCAGGAAGTGGTTAAAATGCTTTTTTTTTTCCCCAAAAGACAAGCGTTTGAAAACCTGCTGTGCGAATACAGTGTGACATAAAGAACTGCAGTGACCACCATTTTATTCTCTGGGGTCTCTGCTAAATATATATATATATATAATGTTTGGGGTCATTTCTAGCAAAAAAATACAGATTTTTACATGTAAAAAAGTGGCAGAAAAAGTCCTCAAGTGGAAAATTGTTTCTTTTGTATTATTTTGTTTTGGATTTTCTATACATTATATATATACAGTTTATTGATGTGGTTTGTATCAATTTGTAAACACACTTTGGTGGCTCAAGCAAACCAAACATCGCATACGTAAGCGTTTTGAGAGAGCATACAAAAAAAAATGCATGTTCGTTGGTGTCATTCGTTGGTGTCATTCATTGATGTCATTCGTTGGTGTCATTCGTTGGTGTCATTTGTTGGTGTCATTCGTTGGTGTCATTCGCTGGTGTCATTTGTTGGTGTCATTCGTTGATGTCATTCGTTGTTGAGCCCTGGTTCACACCCGTGCGACTTAACATTTCAAAGTCGCACCCTATTTGCAGCAATGGAAACCATTTCAATTGGTGTAACTCAAGCCGCACCGACTTTGAAAAAGGTTCCTGCACTGTTTCTGTGCGACTTCATTATAACTTGCATTGACATCCCTTAAATGAAGTCGCACGGAGTGCCAGCGAGCCGCAAAGAAATCGCACTGAATGGTCAGCTTTGAAGTCGTCCTGAGCAGAGCGACGTCAAAGTCGGAAACGGGACATTTTTCCTGTACTGAGTACATTATAAGTGATTTTCCTGGCCAATGAAATGAGGGAACAGATCCTCGATGCGCCTAAACGTGTTTGCAAAAGCGTGGCTGGGGCGCGTTCTTGATGCAACTTTTCATTTACAAGCGCCCCCCCCCATACATGCCCCTCCCCCCATCCCCCAGGGCCCTGAGCATTTTAGGCTCCATCCACATCTCAGCATTGCCCGCTTTTTTTTTTTTGCGTGCTTTCAAGGAATGCGTAAAAGGCGAATTGCCGCTCTTGCAGTGCCGTTCATTGCTAATGACACCCCCCAAACGTCCAGGAGACGCACGTTTTCACGCTCATCAAAATGCAAAATAAAAACGCCAATACCACAGTAAAAAAAATACAAGTGAAACTCCACAACCCAAAAAAAGGTGGCTGAGCTTCGTTGTCATGTTTGTTGCGTGTCAAATGTATGGGGCCGCCCACTACGTGTAGCGTGAAAATGTGCAAAAAAAAAAGACTTCCTGTAATAAAGACCGCTGAACGCTGCTCTCTCTCCTTGTGCAGGGGGACTGGTCTTGTCTCCGCCTCCTCCTGTAGTTTTCTGTAGTGGGTGGAGCCTATTGGGCCCCTCCCACAACTTTGCTTTCTCTGCTTATGCAGGGAGGATTGGTCTTGTCTCCACCCCTTCTGTAGTTTCCTGTAGTGGGTGGAGCCTATTGGGCCCCTCCCACAGCTCTGCTCTCTCTCCTTGTGCAGGGAGGACTGGTCTTGTCTCCGCCTCCTCCTGTAGTTTTCTATAGTGGTTGGAGCCTACTGGACCCCTCCCACAGGTCTGCTCTCTTTCCTTGTACAAGGGCACTGGTCTTGTCTTTGCCCCCATCCTCTAGTGGGTGGAGCCTATTGGGCCCCTACCACAACTTTGCTTTCTCTTCTTATACAGGGAAGACTGGTCTTGTCTCCACCCCCCCTGTAGTTTCCTGTAGTGGGTGGAGCCTATTGGGCCACTCCCACAGCTCTGCTCTCTCTCCTTGTATTGGATCACCAGACTTTTCTCAGCCCCCATCCAGTTGTTTTTTTGCAGACAGCCTGTAGTGGGTGGAGCCCACTGGGCCCCTCTTACAGCTGTGCTCTGCGTGGGAGGTGTCCAGCCTGGTGATGATGTCACTGGTACTTTTACAAGGTAATATCCGGCTTTGCAGAGGCATTTGGTGCACAAAAAGTAGATTTATATCCTTTGTGGCTCTTCAGGGATATATTGATGTAAATTTAATTTTTGTGCCGGAGTTCCCCTTTAAGCGCCTTCGCACGTCTCACGTCGCGGCTCCTGATTCCGCCCCGCGTAGTTCTGGACACGCCCCCTGTGTTCTGTGTGATGGTGTTGTGCCAACTCTGGAGCTGGGGGGCAGTGATGTTTAATCAAGCCCCCTCCCATCAGTCCGGTGCGATGTATATATTCCTCTATACACGGGAGGATCAGAAGACGGGAAGAGAAGATTGAGGAGCGCTCCGCCGCTCTCCTCCCCTCCCCGCCTGTCATCTCAGTGGCCTCATTATAATCTCCTCGGATCGGGTTGTTCTATTTCTGACACAATTGGACTTGTCAGAAGAGTAAATTCCCGGCAGATATTTCTATAACCCGCTCGGCGGTGGGGAGGAACGCTCCGGCTCGCTGCACGCCGGTCGGGGGAATAATTATTTTGCGCTGCGGCTTGTGGGGGAACGCGGCGTCTCCTCAGCAGTTCTGAAGGGGAGGGGCGCTAATTGGAAATATTGTTTTCATTAGTCGGAGTATCCCGGCCGCCATGTCACCCCAATCCGAGAAACCACCAATCGCCCCACCGCCATTATTATTCGCCCAATATATACAGTATCTGACAAAAGTAAGTACACCCCTCAGTGACATTTGTGTAAATCTTTTCTTCTATCTTTTCATGTGACAACACTGAAGAAATGACACTTGTCTACAATGTAAAGTAGTGAGTGTACAGCTTGTATAACAGTGTAAATTTGCTGTCCCCTCAAAGTAACTCAACACACAGCCATTAATGTCTAAACCGCTGGCAACAAAAGTCAGTACACCCTAAGTGAAAATCTCCAAATTGGGCCCAAAGTGTCTCTATATTTTGTGTGGTCACCATTATTTTCCAGCACTGCCTTAACCCTCTTGGGCATGGAGGTCACCAGAGCTTCACAGGTTGTCACTGGAGTCCTCTTCCCCTCCTCCATGATGACATCACAGAGCTGGTGGATGTTAGAGACCTTGCGCTCCCTCCACCTTCTGTTTGAGGATGTCCCACAGATGAGTTGAGTTGTCACATGAAAAGAGAGAAGAAAAGATTTACAAAAATGTGAGGGGTGTACTTATACTGTATATCTGAGGAGTGGTGATGTCACTCCTGTATAATGACATATAATTGGTCCATAGTCTATAATACCTACATTGTATTTCAAAGTCCATAATACCATATCTTACCATACCATCGTTTATAGTCCATACTACATAGCCCAAAGTCCGTAGTGTCTAGTCCCATATTCCATAGTCCACAGTACCTAGTCCTAGTCTATAATACCTAGTCCGTAGTTTATAGTCCCAATTACTTAGTACCTAGTCCAAAGTTCCTAGTATCTAGTCCCAAGTTCCATAGTCCATAATACCTAGTCCATAGTACCTACCCTATTGCCCGCAGTACAGTGGTTAATAGTCCATATTACCTAGTCCATAGTCTATAGTACCTAGTCTATACTCCATTGTCCATAGTACCTAGTCCCTAGTCCATAGTCCATAGTCTATAGTCTATAGTACCTAGTCCCTAGTCTATAGTCCCTAGTCTATAGTCTATAGTCCATAGTCTATAGTCTATAGTCCATAGTCATTCATAGTCCATAGTCCATAGTCCATAGTCCATAGTCTATAGCTATAGTCTATAGTCCATAGTCCATAGTACCTAGTCCATAGTCCATAGTCTATAGTCCATAGTCTATAGTACCTAGTCCATAGTCTATAGTCCATAGTACCTAGTCCAATAGTCCATAGTCTATAGTGCATAGTACCTAGTCCATAGTCCATAGTCTATAGTCCATAGTCTATAGTACCTAGTCCATAGTCTATAGTCCATAGTACCTAGTCCATAGTCCATAGTCTATAGTGCATAGTACCTAGTCCATAGTCCATAGTCTATAGTCCATAGTCTATAGTACCTAGTCCATAGTCTATAGTCCATAGTACCTAGTCCATAGTCCATAGTCTATTGTCCATAGTCTATAGTCCATAGTACCTAGTCAATAGTCTCTGGTCCATAAGCTATAGTCTATAGTACCTAGTACTTAGACCATAGTCCCTAGTCCATATTATCTAGTTCATAGTTCATAGACTTTTGTACCTAGTCCAAAGTACCTAGTCCAAAGTCCTTAGTATCTAGATTGTATCTGAAAGCCCAATAGTCCATAGTACCATAGCTTACCATACCATAGTTTATAGTCCATGCTACTTAGTTCATAGTCCATTAGTGCTTAGGGGGGCGGAGCCAAATTATGAAGAAGCTCCCCTTTAACCTCTTCCTCCCCATAACTATTATTTTTCTGCTTTCTGATTCGTTTTTATTTATATATATATTTTTTTTACAGTTTATTTTAAGATTACCACTACTGTTTATTGGATTAGGGTTTGTCATTATTAAAGATAAGTAATACAAAATATTTTGCGAAGCCAAACCAGGCTTTCTTTTGGAAATATTGTTTTGCAAAAATTATTGTATATATATTTATGTATATGTATTTATATTTATATTTTGACCAGCCTTCTCTTAAAAAATAAATACATATATATATATTGTAAATAAAAAAGGTTTTCTTTTTAATAATTTGTCATTTAAAATGACATTTCTGGTACAAAGCATGACAAAGTTATTTGCAATTGGAAAAAAAAATATATATATTTTCCCAATTTTGCATTTTGTTGTGATGTGGCACTGAATATATATATATATATAGTTCGGTGTGGGGTGTTGGGAATGGGGAGTCAGTAGAGTGGAGGATATGGGAGTCGTGTCGTTGAAGTCAGGCGGATGTAGAATGATATGATGCCAGTCAGGGACGATCGTCTGAAGAAGGCGGATTGTCACCGTCTCTATCTCCGGCTGCTGTGTGTTGTGCCCACGCCATTGTCACCTATATGGGGGTTCTGCCAATCTCTGGGGGCGGCGGCTCCACATTCCAGGTGATTCATCCTTCATTAAAATGCGCAAAAAAAAAAACTCCACCGACGAGTTCCGTCTTCTCATCCAGACATCGAACGTCTCTGCAGAGGTGTGGAGGGGCCTCTGGGGAGATCCGGGCACATTGGCTGGACGGGGATAGGAGGGCTGGACTGGCCAATAAGCCAACCGCACAGTGCCATGACACCCCCCCCTCCCCCGAGGGTACGATCACACGTGTGCGTGTCGGGGATTCCCGCAAAATCGCACATTTCCCCCAAACATGAAGAGAGACATGCTGCTCTTCAGGAGACTGCTGTTAGAAACCAGGGGGGCCCCATACAGCCCCCTCCCCCCAAAAATAAACAGTTTACTATGCTTCCTTTATAAATGAACACTGTGTGTGGTACCGATCACTCATTGTGTTCATTCAGCAAAGGGAGGGGCTGGTAAATATTACATCTTACCAGACCCTTCCCCCACTCTCCATCCTGGCCACATACAGCCACCCGGAACCCCCCCCCCCTGCGAATAAACACAGTTTACTATGCTTCAGTTATGAAGGAACACAGTGGACAATTGGTACCGATCACTCATTGTGTTCATTCAGCAAAGGATGGGGCTGGTAAATATGACATTTTCCTGCACCCTTCCCCCGCTCTCCATCCTGAAGGATCCTATTGTGTGCTTCCAGCTGCCGGCAGGGTCAGGGCTCCTTTAAGGGCTCGCTCACCCCTCCGGGACAAGAACAAAGTCATGCAATCCCCGGGACGTCCAGGAGATGGCGACAACATGGCTTTATTTATAAACATTTCTTACAGTTAGTACTAAGAATGGGGTTCATGTTGTGGTTAGTACTAGGGATGGGGTTCCTGTTGTAGTTAGTACTAGGGATGGGGTTCCTGTTGTAGTTAGTACTTGGGATGGGGTTCCTGTTGTAGTTAGTACTAGGGATGGGGTTCCTGTTGTAGTTAGTACTTGGGATGGGGTTCCTGTTGTAGTTAGTACTAGGGATGGGATTACTGTTGTAGTTAGTACTAGGGATGGGGTTCATGTTGTAGTTAGTACTAGGGATGGGATTACTGTTGTAGTTAGTACTAGGGATGGGGCTCCTGTTGTAGTTAGTACTAGGGATGGGGCTCCTGTTGTAGTTAGTACTAGTGATGGGGCTCCTGTTGTAGTTAGTACTAGGGATGGGGCTCCTGTTGTAGTTAGTACTAGTGATGGGGCTCCTGTTGTAGTTAGTACTAGGGATGGGGCTCCTGTTGTAGTTAGTACTAGTGATGGGGCTCCTGTTGTAGTTAGTACTAGGGATGGGGCTCCTGTTGTAGTTAGTACTAGTGATGGGGCTCCTGTTGTAGTTAGTACTAGGGATGGGGCTCCTGTTGTAGTTAGTACTAGGGATGGGGGTTCCTGTTGTAGTTAGTACTAGAGATGGGGGTACTGTTGTAGTTAGTACTAGGGATGGGGTTCCTGTTGTAGTTAGTACTAGGGATGGGGGCTCCTGTTGTAGTTAGTACTAGTGATGGGGCTCCTGTTGTAGTTAGTACTAGGGATGGGGTTCATGTTGTAGTTAGTACTAGGGATGGGGCTCCTGTTGTAGTTAGTACTAGGGATGGGATTACTGTTGTAGTTAGTACTAGGGATGGGATTACTGTTGTAGTTAGTACTAGGGATGGGGCTCCTGTTGTAGTTAGTACTAGGGATGGGGTTCCTGTTGTAGTTAGTACTAGGGATGGGGGTACTGTTGTAGTTAGTACTAGGGATGGGGTTCCTGTTGTAGTTAGTACTAGGGATGGGGTTCCTGTTGTAGTTAGTACTAGGGATGGGGGTACTGTTGTAGTTAGTACTCAGGATGGGGGTTCCTGTTGTAGTTAGTACTAGGGATGGGGCTCCTGTTGTAGTTAGTACTAGTGATGGGGCTCCTGTTGTAGTTAGTACTAGGGATGGGGCTCCTGTTGTAGTTAGTACTAGGGATGGGGTTCATGTTGTAGTTAGTACTAGGGATGGGGTTCCTGTTGTGGTAGTACTAGGGATGGGATTACTGTTGTAGTTAGTACTAGGGATGGGGCTCCTGTTGTAGTTAGTACTAGGGATGGGATTACTGTTGTAGTTAGTACTAGGGATGGGGTTCCTGTTGTAGTTAGTACTAGGGATGGGGTTCCTGTTGTAGTTAGTACTAGGGATGGGATTACTGTTGTAGTTAGTACTAGGGATGGGATTACTGTTGTAGTTAGTACTAGGGATGGGGTTCCTGTTGTAGTTAGTACTAGGGATGGGATTACTGTTGTAGTTAGTACTAGGGATGGGGCTCCTGTTGTAGTTAGTACTAGGGATGGAGTTCCTGTTGTAGTTAGTACTCGGGATGGGGGTACTGTTGTAGTTAGTACTAGGGATGGGATTACTGTTGTAGTTAGTACTAGGGATGGGGGTACTGTTGTAGTTAGTACTAGGGATGGGATTACTGTTGTAGTTAGTACTAGGGATGGGGCTCCTGTTGTAGTTAGTACTAGGGATGGGGCTCCTGTTGTAGTTAGTACTAGGGATGGGGCTCCTGTTGTAGTTAGTACTAGGGATGGAGTTCCTGTTGTAGTTAGTACTAGGGATGGGATTACTGTTGTAGTTAGTACTAGGGATGGAGTTCCTGTTGTAGTTAGTACTAGGGATGGGATTACTGTTGTAGTTAGTACTAGGGATGGGGCTCCTGTTGTAGTTAGTACTAGGGATGGGAATACTGTTGTAGTTAGTACTAGGGATGGGGGTACTGTTGTAGTTAGTACTAGGGATGGGGCTCCTGTTGTAGTTAGTACTAGGGATGGGGCTCCTGTTGTAGTTAGTACTAGGGATGGAGTTCCTGTTGTAGTTAGTACTAGGGATGGGATTACTGTTGTAGTTAGTACTAGGGATGGGGTTCCTGTTGTAGTTAGTACTAGGGATGGGATTACTGTTGTAGTTAGTACTAGGGATGGGGCTCCTGTTGTAGTTAGTACTAGGGATGGGGGTACTGTTGTAGTTAGTACTAGGGATGGGGCTCCTGTTGTAGTTAGTACTAGGGATGGGGCTCCTGTTGTAGTTAGTACTAGGGATGGAGTTCCTGTTGTAGTTAGTACTAGGGATGGGATTACTGTTGTAGTTAGTACTAGGGATGGGGTTCCTGTTGTAGTTAGTACTAGGGATGGGGCTCCTGTTGTAGTTAGTACTAGGGATGGAGTTCCTGTTGTAGTTAGTACTCGGGATGGGGGTACTGTTGTAGTTAGTACTAGGGATGGGATTACTGTTGTAGTTAGTACTAGGGATGGGGGTACTGTTGTAGTTAGTACTAGGGATGGGATTACTGTTGTAGTTAGTACTAGGGATGGG
>JBBGZY010002884.1:2500-223441 GCA_037952925.1 Lithobates clamitans | reverse complement strand
AATCGCACGACAAACAAAATTAAGTCGATGTTCCATACACCTGTAACTCCAAGTCTCAATCCATTTCCATAAAAAAAAAAATCAAATGTATCAAGTCGATCTGATCAGAAGCACAGGTCTCCTTTAGTATTGCACTGTGAATGGTCTACTAGACCAGGGATGAAGTTCAGGTTTGGACTGATGTAGAATTTTGTTTGGAGTTCGGCAAACCGGCCATCTAAATGGGGTTTTTGCCTGCTGGCCAAGCTGAACCTCAGTCAAAGGCGAGAAGTCAACTTTGGACATATCCCGGGCCCCATTCAGGGGCTTTCAGATTCCGATGCGAGTCGGCCCTCCAAGCCCCCCACATACACTGGGCCAGAGTTGTGGGGAAGAGGCCCTTGTCCTCATCAACATGGGATCATTGATGAGGGTCTGTATGAAGTATGAATGTTTAAGGAGATTTAAAGAGGTACATCATGCAAAAAAAAAATGATGTGGAGTCCGAGTCCCCCCAGGGAGGGGGCAAGCATGTGACTAGGGATGAAGTTCAAGTTTGGACTGATGTAGAATTCTGCGATCTAAAAGGGGGCGTTTGCCTGCTGGCCAGGCTGAACCTCCGTCAGCAGCGAGAAGTCAACTTTGGACATGTCCCGGGCCCCATTCATCTGTTTAAAAGGGGCTTTCAGATTACAATGCGAGTCAGCTCCCAAGCCTCCACAGAGCTCCACGTACACTGGGCCAGGGTTGTGGGGAAGAGGTTCTTGTCCTCATCAACATGGGATCATTGATGAGGGTCTAGTATGGAGTTTAAGGAGGTACATCATGCAAAAAAAAAAAAATGGTGTGGAGTCCCCTAGGTAGTAGGCAAGCATGTGCCCCCCCCCCCCAACCTCCACATACACTGGACCAGGGTTGTGGGAAGGAGGTTCTTGTCCTCATCAACATGGGATCATTTATAAGGGTCTACTATGAAGTTTAAGGAGGTACATCATGCAAAAAAAAAAAATTGATGTGGAGTCCTCTAGAGAGTATGCAAGCATGTCCCCCCCCCCCCTTAGACCTCCACATACACTGGGCCAGGGTTGTGGGGAAGAGGCCCTAGTTCTCATCAACATGGAATCATTGATGAGGGTCTGTATGAAGTTTAGGGTGATTTAAAGAGGTACATCATGCAAAAAAAAAAAATGGTGTGGAGTCCCCCCAGGGAGGGGGCAAGCATGTGACTAGGGATGAAGTTCAAGCTTCGGACTGATGTAGAATTCTGTCCGAACTTAGGCTGTTTGGAGTTCGGCCAACCCGGCGATCTAAAAGGGGGCATTTGCCTACTGGCCAAGCTGAACCTCAGCAGTGAGAATTCAACTTTGGACATGTCCCAGATCCCATTCATCTGTTTAAAAGGGGCTTTCAGATTACAATGCGAGTCAGCTCCCAAGCCTCCACAGAGCTCCACGTACACTTGGCCAGGGTTGTGGGGAAGAGGTTCTTGTCCTCATCAACATGGGATCATGGGTCTAGTATGAAGTTTAAGAACGTACATCATGCAAAAAAAAAAAAAAAATGGTGTGGAGTACCCCAGGGAGTAGGCAAGCATGTGCCACCCCCCCCCCCCCCCCCAGACCTCTACATACACTGGGCCAAGGTTGTGGGAAGAAGGCCCTTGTCCTCATTAACATGTGATCATTGATGAGGGTCTAGTATGAAGTTTAAGGAGGTACATCATGCAAAATAAAAAAAAAAAAGACGGTGTGGGTTTTCCTAGGGAGTAGGCAAGCATGTGCCCCCCCAGACCTCTACATACACCGGGCCAGGGTTGTGGGAAGGAGGCTCTTGTTCTCATCAACATGGGATCATTGATGAGGGTCTAGTATGAAGTTTAAGGAGGTACATCGTGCAAAAAAAAATGGTGTGGAGTCCCCCAGGGAGTAGGCAAGCATGTGCCCCCCCCCCCAGACCTCTACATACACTGGGCCAGGGTTGTGGGAAGGACGTTCTTGTCCTCATCAACATGGGATCATTGATGAGGGTCTAGTATGAAGTTTAAGGAGGTACATCATGCAAAAAAAAAGTTGGTGTGGAGTCCCCCAGGGAGTAGGCAAGCATGTACCCCTCCCCCCCCCAGACCTCTACATACACTGGGTCAGGGTTGTGGGGAAGCGGCCCTAGTCCTCATCAACATGGGATCATTTATGAGGGTCTAATTTGAAGTTTAGGGAGGTACATCATGCAAAAAAAATGGTGTGGAGTCCCCCAGGGAATGGGCAAGCATGTGCCCCCCCCCCCAAAAAAAAATATATACTAGGCAACATGCCCTCAACATGGGAAGGATAACCTGCAAAGTCCTTGGCAAAGCATCTTGTACCCATGTTGATGAGTACGAGGGCCTCTTCCCCACAACCATGGCCTGGTGGTTAGAGGGGTCTGTGGGTGGGGGCCTTATCAGAATCTGGAAGCACCCTTTTAAACCCCCCCCCCCAATGTGAATTCATATTAAATGGGTTTCATTAATGCAATGCACATTAACACATAACGCATGCAACGCAACAAAGTGCTTGAAGTGTAAATCGGCCCCTCAAGCTTGTTCATCCCTGCCAAACGATTATTAGAAAACAGCCACAATGACACGTTCCCTTTAAGGACAAACTCAGGCACAACTTCAGGACGCACTTCCTGCCAACGACCACTTGGTGTTGCTGCAGCTCTCCCTGGTTATAGAACCAATTCATCGGCCATCCCCCGAACTGTCCACCGTATGAAAACTCATCTCTCCACTGAGACGTTCGGGTCCCTGTCCTCCGGTGCCCCCGACAAGTTTCCCTAAGTGGGAACAGCTGTGCTAATGGCTGAACCATTGACACCAATTATGGTCATAGTCCGCTAATACCAGATTTACTGCATAACCACAGCGAAACAGAAAAGTCTGATAGATAGATAGATAGATAGATAGATAGATAGATAGATAGATAGATAGATAGATAGATAGATAGATAGATAGATAGATAGATAGATAGATAGATAGATAGATAGATAGATAGATAGATAGATAGATAGATAGATAGATAGAATTTACTAAAACTGGTGCACTCAGAATCCAGTGCAGCGGTGCACGGTAGCCAATCAGCTTCTACCTTCAGCTTGTTCAATTAAGCTTTGCCAATAAAACCTGCAAGCTGATTGGTTTCTATGCAGAGCTGCACCAGATTTTGCACTTTTGGTAAAAAAAAAAAAAACAATAGACTCACCGGTCACTTTATGGTACACCTGTTCAGTTGCTCGGTAACACAAATTGCTAAATCAGCCAATCACACGGCAGCAACTCAATGCATTTAGGCATCTAGACGTGGTGAAGACAACTTGCTGAAGTTCAAACCGAGCATCAGAATGGGGGAAGAAAGGGGATTTAGGCGACTTTGAACGTGACATGGTTGTTGGTGGCAGACGGCCTTCTCTGAGTATTTCTGGGATTTTCACACACAACCATCTCTCGGGATTACAGAGAATGGTGGGGAAAAAAAAGAAAATATCCAGTGAGCGGCAGTTGTGTGGAGGAAAATGCCTTGTTGAGGTCAGAGGAGAATGGACAGACTGGTTCCAGATGATGGAAAGACGACAGTAACTCAAATAACCTCTCGTTACATCCAAGGTATGCAGAATACCATCTCTGAACACACAACACATCCAACCTTGAAGCAGATGGGCTACAGCAGCAGAAGACCACACCGGGTGCCCCTCCTGTCAGCTAAGAACAGGAAACTGAGGCTACATTTGGCACAGGATCACCAGAATTGGACAATGGAAGATTGGAAAAACGTTACTTGAGTCTGGATTTCAGCTGCAACATTCAGATGTTTGGGTCAGATTTCGGCGCATGGATCCATCCTGCCTTGTATCACCGGTTCAGGCTGGTGGTGGGGGTGTAATGGTGTGGGGGGGGTATATTCTTGGCACACTTTGGGCCCCTTAGTACCAATTGAGCATCATTAAAACTCCACGGCCTACCTGAGTATTGTTGCTGACCATGTCCATCCCTTTATGACTACAGTGTCCCCATCTTCTGATGGCTCCTTCCAGCAGGATAATGCACCATGTCACAAAGCTCCAATCATCTCACCACTGGACAATGAGGTCCCTGTACTCCAATGTCCTCCACACTCACCACATCTCATCCAATAGAGGGCCTTTGAGATGTGGTGGAACTGGAGATTGGCATCATGGATGTGCGCAGGGCCATCTTTAATATGGTTTGGGCCCTGGGCAAACATTTTTTTTGGGCCCCCCCCAATGCAGTTTTGCTCTTCACCCCAACATCTCAAAAACCCTACACACACATAAATGATCTAAAAAAAAACTTTGCAGACCCCATTCACAGCAGTCTCACGGAGTTCCCTTTCATGTCACAGCACTCCATTACATTGCAGCCTCTTCACATCACAGCGCCCTATTACATTGCAGACATTTCCACATTATAATGCCCTTTATCACATCACAGCGCCCTATTACATTGCAGACATTTCCACATTATAGTGCCCTTTATCACATCACAGCGTCCCCTTCATTTCATAGTGCCCCTTTACACATCACAGCACCCCAATTACATTGCAGCCATTGTCACATCACATATTCACATGTAGGTGTTTTGGCGGCCCACATTTGCGCAGGCACAGCAGCCCATTCATTTGAATGGGCTGCCATGCCTTTGTGTCCTGCAGAAAAAAAAGTGCATGCAGCATTTTAAAATTGCAGTGGCCTTGAAATCCATTCTGCTTTTGCACCATGCGACTTACCTGCAGTTCCTGCACACACAAATGCACTGTGTTTTTAAAAGTGTGGCCTAAACATCTAAAAACGCAGCAAGTTTGCTGGTGCAGGAACGGCAGGTAAATCACATGGTGCAAAAGCAGAATGGACAGACAGTGCTGTACTTCACTGCTTGATGGGCATAGGTGTGCGCAGCCTACTACATGATGTACATTTGTTTTTGCAGGAAACACGGACATGGCAGCCCATTCAAATGAATAGGCTGCTGTGCCTGCGCAAATGTGGGCCGCCAAAACACACATATGTGAACCAGCCAGGCCCAAAATAAGCCCATCAAGCAGTTAAATACACTAATGCTATCTATGTGCTGTAATGCTGTGTGCTCTGTAATAAAAAATACAGCCACAGCCTCACTCAGCCTCAGCGGCGGCTGGTGCTCAAAATTTGTGGGGGGGGCGCAAAATTTTTTTGAAAAAAAAATCATCAATTGCAGCCACTGTGCCATCAAATGCTGCCACTGTGCCCATTAAACGCTGCCACTGTGCCCATTAAACGCTGCCACTGTGCCCATTAAACGCTGCCACTGTGCCCATTAAACACTGCCACTGTGCCATCGAATGCTGCCACTGTGCCATCGAACGCTGCCACTTTGCCCATCAAATGCTGCCACTGTTTCCATCAAACACAGCCACTGTGCCCAGCAAAAGCAGCCACTGTGCCCATCAAAAGCAGCCACTATGCCCATCAAACGCTGCCACTGTGCCATCAATTGCAGCCACTATGCCAAACGCTGCCACTTTGCCAAACGCTGCCACTTTGCCCATTAAATTCTGCCACTGTGCCCATTAAATTCTGCCACTGTGCCATAAAACGCTGCCACTGTGCCCATTAAGCGCTGCCAGTGTGCCCATCATATGCTGCCACTGTGCCCATTACATTTTAAACATTTCTAGTCTGTTCCTTTTCTACACATGGGGTGCGGCGTGGGAGTCAGGAGAGGAGAAAAAAAAAACCTACCTTGTCCTCCTGGCCAACTCAGCTCCGAATCCGCGCCATGGTCTGACTCCTCCTACCGAGGCCTCTGCGCTCCTCCAAGTCCGATCACGTTCACATACACACACTTGCTTGCAGGCAGCATAGCGAGGGGCGGGGCCAGAGCGTCAGTGGAGCTCAAGGCCCCGCCCACCCACAGCCCGCTCCTTGACACTGGAACTGCTGCACTGTGTGTGTGCGTGCTGCTGAGCAGCTGATGCCTGCTGATGTCTGTCTGTGACAGACAGACTGTGTGGGATCTTCAGCGCCGATTTGCGGGCACCGCATGGGCTTAAGGGGCAGCTCTGCTTTGGGCCCCAAACAGTGAAAGGGCCCTGGGCAGCTGCCCCGTTTGCCCTGCGGTAAAGACGGCCCTGGATGTGCGGCCGACAAATCTGCAGCGACTGTGTGATGCTATCATGTCACTATGGAGCAAAATCTCTGAGGAACGTTTCCAACACCTTGTTGTATCTATGCCACCAAGAATGAAGGCCAAAGGGGGTCCAACCCGGTACTAGCAAGGAAGACCTAATAAAGGGGGTCCAACCCGCTACTAGTGAGGGGGACCTAATAAAGTGGCCGGATAGACAGATAGATAGATGTCTGGCTATCTATCTATAGTGCCTTGAAAAAGTATTCATACCCCTTGAAATTTTCCACATTTTGTCATGTTACAACCAAAAAACGTAACATAATTGTGAAGTGGAAGGAAAATTATAAAACATTTGCAAAACCATTTATCATTTTCCTTCCACTTCACAATTATGAGCCACTTTGTGTTGGTCTATTACATAAAATCCCAATAAAATACATTTATGTTTTTCATTGTAACATGACAAAATGTGAAAAATTTCAAGGGGTATTAATACTTTTTAAAGGCACTGTAGATAGACAGAGAGACAGATAGCTATGAATACAGATGGAGGGAGAGATAGTAAGATAGAATTTGTTTTTTCATACAAGACGAGGATCACTATGACTCTCAGAGAAATGAAGACGGAGGATCGCTATGACTCTGGGGGAGTGAAGACGAAGGATAACTATGACTCTCTGAGAAATGAAGACGGAGGATCACTATGACTCTGGGGGAGTGAAGACGAAGGATAACTATGACTCTCTGAGAAATGAAGACGGAGGATCACTATGACTCTGGGGGAGTGAAGACGGAGGATCACTATGACTCTGGGGGGAGTGAAGACGAAGGATAACTATGACATTCGGAGAAATGAAGACGGAGGATCACTATGACTCTGGGGGGAGTGAAGACGGAGGATCACTATGACTCTGGGGGGAGTGAAGACGAAGGATAACTATGACATTCGGAGAAATGAAGACGGAGGATCACTATGACTCTGGGGGAGTGAAGACGGAGGATCACTATGACTCTGGGGCAGTGAAGATAGAGGATAACTATGACTTTCGGAGAAATGAAGACAGAGGATCACTATGACTCTGGGGGAGTGAAGACGAAGGATAACTATGACTCTCTGAGAAATGAAGATGGAGGATCACTATGACTCTGGGGGAATGAAGACGAAGGATAACTATGACTCTCGGAGAAATTAAGACGGAGGATCACTATGACTCTGGGGGAGTGAAGACAGTTTTTGTAAATGTATCATCAGAATAAATTAGGGATGATCGGAGGGATTTAGCTGTAGAATTACAGGTTTGGCCTTTGGCAAAGTTTTGCTCATTCAACTGCTTTAAGGAAATTTACTAAAAATAACTTTAACTTACTTATTAGTTCTCTTTGTATTTATACTTTTTCCCTCTTATTTGTAATATTGACCAATATTTGCACTCTGATATTTTTTTACAGTTTTGTTTCTTTTTGCAGATTTTTAATGTGTTTTTTTTTTTTTTAATTCATTTAATAATGCATGAATTGTACACAAATAAGGCAAACAAATTACAGGGTTTTTTTAACAAAAAAATAAAATAAAAAAATGAACTAAAAAATTAAAAATTTTTTTTTTTACAAAAATAGTTTAAAAAAAACCCTAATTAAAAAAATCACTTATTTCAATTTAGGGTAAGAAGAGCAGGACAGGGGCAGAATAGGGACAGGAGAGGGACAAGATAGAGACGGGAAGGAAGCAGTGTGGGGTGGGAGAGGGGCAAGAAAGGGATTCGAGAGGGGCAGGAGAATAGTGGGATAAGAGCAGTATAAGGGGACGGATAGGGGCAGGAGAAGAGCCGGAGAGGTGCAAGAAAGAAACAGGAGAGGGGCAAAATAAGAGCAGGAGAGGGGTGGGAGAGGGGCAGAAGAAGAGCAGGACAGGGGTGGGATAGGGACAGGAGAGGGACAAGATAGGGATGGCAAGGAGGCAGTGAGGGATACGAGGGGGGCGGGAGAGAAGTGGGATAAGAGCGGTATAAGGGCAGGATAGGGGCAGGAGAAGAGCTGGAGAGGTGCAAGAAAGAAACAGGAGAGGGGCAAAATATTAGCAGGAGAGGAGCAAGAGAGGACCAGGAAAGAGGCAAGAGAGAGATTTTGAGAGGGGTGGGAGAGAAATGGGATAAGGGCGGGATAGGGGCAGCAGAGAGGCTGAAGAGGTGCAATAAAAAGAAACAGGGAAGGGGCAAAATAGGAGCAGGAGGGGGGCAGAGAATAGGCTGAGGGAGGGGCAAGAGAGGGGCAGAAAAAGAGCAGGATAGGGGTGGGATAGGGGCAGGAGAGGGGCAAGACAGGGATGAGAGGGAGGCAGTGAGGGCTGGGAGAGGGACATGAGAGGGATATGAGAGGGCCAAGACAGGGATGAGAGGGAGGCAGTGAGGGCTGGGAGAGGGGCAAGAGAGGGCTGGGAGAGGGGCAAGACAGGGATGAGAGGGAGGCAGTAAAGGCTGGGAGAGGGGCAAGAGAGGGCTGGGAGAGGGGCAAGACAGGGATGAGAGGGAGGCAATGAGGGCTGGGAGAGGGGCATGAGAGGGATATGAGAGGGGCAAGAGAGAAGTGGAATAAAGGCAGGAAAGGGGGGGCAGAGGCGGCTGGGAGAGGGGCAAGAGAGGGGTGGAAATGGGTTAGGAGAAGGACGGGAAGGGGCAGATATGGGTGGGAGAGGGGCAGAAGAGCAGTATGGGGGGCACACAGCTGATGTACATATATTCTGTATATTTAGCTATTTTTTTATTGTACTAGTGATCAGTTGTATGAAACAATGTAACCACCATCACACTGTAATGGTTTAGGACTCAGAGATGCCGAACCTTGGCACCCCAGATGTTTTAGAACTACATTTCCCATGATGCTCTGGCACTCTGCGGTGTAGTGGAGCATCATGGGAAATGTAGTTTCAAAACATCTGGGGGTGCCAAGGTTCGCCATCACTGGTTTAGGTAGTCAGCTTTGTTTTCTGAGCATTTTAGAGACATATAGAAGAAGATATTGTTCACATTTAGAGGAAATCTTCTGACATGAGCTCCATTCCCCCCGGGTACCGCACATCGATCGCTTCTATGCATCTATCTAGCTCAATGTCCCTGGAAATGAATTCAGAAGTAGCCAACTGCAACAAATTCCTTCACTGGGGATTGGAGGGGATCAGATTATCCCACCAGTGTGAATATTGAGGTTATCTCTCACATACAGGAGGAGGAGAACTCCTTATGACAAATAATAAGAATTATGTGTGAAAGTCGTAACCAGTTTCCTCTTTCAGTTTTAGCCAACGATGGAACACAATGTTAGAACATTTTTATTTATTTATTTATTTTTAGCATTTAGCAACAGGTCGCTTTCTCTTTTTCTACCAATTTTTAGATTTTTTTTTTTTCATTTAAATATTTTTAAATTACATAAATTATTATATTAATTATATTATTATAAATGATATTATATATTAAAAAATATTTTTGTACCTTTTTACTGTAACCAAGTACAATCGGATTGTGACACATGCGGCCAGATTTGATTATTTGCTTTAGAATCTGTGTCAGACCACATAGAAGCCAAGTTTATTTTAAAGTGTGACTCCAGGCAAAAAAAAAAAAAGCCTATTAAAATATATATTAAAAAAAAACAACAAAAAAAACGTGTTTGCTGCACTTTCTTTTGGACCCAGGCTGACGTGAACCTGCATCCATCCTGTGAATGGACAGTGAAAGGAGAAGCAGTACAGCGATGAGGTCATCTCCCTGTCACTCTGCTCTCTCCTATCACCGTGCTTCTTATCATATGAACCAATTGGCTCCTTGTGCTGCTTCTTTTTCTCACCCTCCAGCTCTGCTGTGCAGGGGCAGCAAAGGGTTAATATCAGGTCAAAATCAGGTAACTACACTGCTTGCATTACCAATACAAGGTTAGTTAGTTAGTGACGTATTAAATACAGAGGTGCATTATTTTGTCTCTTTTATATCTGCCTAGAGTTCAGTTGTATAAAAAATAACCAAAACATTTTTTTTTCAAAATGACATATCCTATTTTGCTTGTTTTATGTATTTACTTTTTTGTTTTATTATTATTATTATTATTATTATACAGGATTTATATGGCGCCAACAGTTTGCGCAGAGCTTTACAACATGAGGGCAGACATTACAGTTACATTACAAATTGATACAAGAGGAATCAGAGGGCCCTGATCATAAGAGCTTACAATCTAAAAAATGTATTATTATTTTTTATTTTTATATTTTTAAATGTAAGGCTTGAGGAATATAGGGAAGAAATGCTCAAGAATAACAACTGGGAAAAAAAAACAAAAAAACCTGAGACAGGGAACACAATTTCCCCCACCTTATTTGTGTATTTTATTGTTACATGTTAACAACTACTAAATAGCAATAAGATACAAAAAAAAACAAACAAAAAAAAACACACTGTCTTAATAAAAAGTTTCTATTTTTGCAACTTTTGTCCTACTTATACAGAAAAAAAAAAAAAAACAACACAGATACCAATAAAATATCCAAAACAAAAAGGCAAACAAACATTTAGAACAGACAAAAAAAAATTCTAAAGCCTTCTGCAGAGCAGAGCTGTGGGAGGAACCCACCAGGCTCCACCCACTACAGGCCGCCTGCAGAAAACTATAGGAGGGGGGGCAAAGACAAGACCAATCACCCTGCACAAGTAGAGAGCAGAGCTGTGGGAGGGACCCAGCAGGCTCCACCCACTACAGGCCGCCTGCAGAAAACTATAGGGGGGGGGCGAAGACAAGACCAATCACCGTGCACAAGGAGAGAGCAGAGCTGTGGGAGGGACCCAGCAGGCTCCACCCACTACAGGCTGCCTGCAGAAAACTGCATGAGGGGGTGGAGTCAAGACCAGTCATCCTATACAAAGAGGGAGAGCAGCAGTGGGCGGTCTTTATTACAGGAAGTCTCACACTGGATTACTGCACAGATCTGGAAGAAATATCCAAGCACACCGAGGTTCAAGGAAGATTACACATGACAAATTTACGTTTTTAGACAATTTTTATGTATCCTAAAGCTCATTTTTAAGACTGAAATAGGCTGGTTGCAGAGTTTTTTGTTTTTTGTTTGTGTTCGTTTTGAATGTTTCATTTGCGTCTTGTTTTGGATATGGTATTGTTATGTGAGTTTTTCTTTAGATATTTAAGGAAAAAAGGCATAAAAATAGAAACTTTTTATTGGGACAGTATACAAAAGTTTTTTGTTTTTTTGTGTGTATTTTGTTGCTACTTGGTGGTTGTTAATATGTGATAATAAAATACACAAAAAAAAGGAAAAAAAATATAGTGTCCTTTCTCTTTCATTTTTCCATGCGCTATTCTTGACAGTTTGTTTGCTTTTTCTCTTAAACATACCAATAAATAAATAATAATAAATCTGCAAAAAAAAAAAAAAAAAAAAGAATGGAAAGAAGATACAGTAATAATAATAATAAAAATAATAATATACTATATATAGTAATATATAAGTTTGAAAAAATGTTTTGATTTTTTATGTATCTTAATTTGCTATTATAAATAACTGCAAAAAACAAACACTAAATAAGCAAAAAGAAAGAAAAAGGGAATGAGGATATATAGTTTTTTTCTTTTTAAATGTGTTTTTTTTATTTACTTTTGTTAATTTGTTATTGCATTATTATGCGGCATGGGTGATGAGGGGGGAAAAAAAACGTAAATAGTATTACAGATTCATGGCTCATTTGTACTTGGATTATCATTTCGATTATCAGGCAAGAAGCACATTCAAATAAATACCAAATAAAAAAATCTAAAACAGCAAACAAACACAATAAAGGGAAAAATAAAAAAATTTTGGATATTTATTTTATTCACCAATAATCTGTACTTGGAATATTTTCTAAGTACTAAAAAAAGCTAAAAAAAAAGATAAAAGGACACAACTTTGAAAAAAAAAAATGTCATTTACTTTTGTTATTGGATTATGTGGGATCAATGATGATGGGAAAAAAATATAAGTAGGATTTTGAATTCATGGCTCATCTATACTTGGAACACTTATCCCATTATCAGGTGATGGGGGCATGTGAGTATTTTCTAGAACTCAGGTTACTAAGTCGCCAATTTCGGTGAAGTGATTGATGCGTCCGGCGCTGGAATTGCCATTGATTGCGGAATTGTGCCGGGCAGCTGGGATTCTCGTCGTGGAGACGCTACGCTGAGGCGCCTCTTTAACGAGCTCCGCACCATGTGATTTGTCTACCTCGCAGTCCAAATGAGTGCAGCATAAGTGCGGCAGAGAGCAGGAGATAATTGTAGGAGATTAGTAACGTGAGAGGCTCTCCTGTCCTCCATACAAAGGGGGGAACCACACGGAAAACAGATTATTCACTGATACCACTTTAACAGCTTTTACTTGCTGCAGAGTGTAACAGTTTGGACCGACAATGCCAGCAAATGCTGTGGTAAAAAAATAACGCCTTGCTGACCATCAATAATGGGGCTAGAATTATTAATAATGATATAAAGATCTATATAGAGCAATCAGGACCTCCTTCCTCATGCTGGTGACCCCTCTAGTGTTCTAAAGATATATATAGAGGAATCAGGACCTCCTTCCTCCTGCTGGTGATCCCTCTAGTCATATAAAGATCTATATAGAGGAATCAGGACCTCCTTCCTCCTGCTGGTGATCCCTCTAGTGATATAAAGATCAATATAGAGGAATCAGGACCTCCTTCCTCCTGCTGGTGACCCCTCTAGTGATATAAAGATCTATATAGAGGAATCAGGACCTCCTTCCTCCTGCTGGTGACCCCTCTAGTGATCTAAAGATCTATATAGAGGAATGAGGACCTCCTTCCTCATGCTGGTGACCCCTCTAGTGATATAAAGATCTATATAGATTAATCAGGACCTCCTTCCTCCTGCTGGTGACCCCTCTAGTGATCTAAAGATCTATATAGAGGAATGAGGACCTCCTTCCTCATGCTGGTGACCCCTCTAGTGATATAAAGATCTATATAGAGGAATCAGGACCTCCTTCCTCCTGCTGGTGACCCCTCTAGTGATATAAAGATCTATATAGAGGAATCAGGACCTCCTTCCTCCTGCTGGTGATCCCTCTAGTGATATAAAGATCTATATAAAAGAATCAGGATCTCCTTCCTCCTGCTGGTGACCCCTCTAGTGATCTAAAGATCTATATAGAGGAATGAGGACCTCCTTCCTCATGCTGGTGACCCCTCTAGTGATCTAAAGATCTATATAGAGGAATCAGGACCTCCTTCCTCCAGCTGGTGATCCCTCTAGTGATATAAAGATCTATTTAGAGGAACCAGGACCTCCTTCCTCCTACTGGTGACCCCTCTAGTGTTCTAAAGATCTATATAGAGGAATCAGGACCTCCTTCTTCCTGCTGGTGATCCCTCTAGTGATATAAAGATCTATTTAGAGGTACCGGGACCTCCTTCCTCTTCCTTATTTTGAACTCATCTGAAATAAGTACACCTAATTTTTTTTTTCTGGGTAGTTCCGGCTACCCCCAGGTGTGTATCCACTCTAAATAAAATGTATTTGAAATCATTGTTTGGTCACATATTTCAGCTATCTGTGGTCACTAGCATTCTATTACTGCCTAATATATGGCAATTACCAGGCAGGGAGGGGGTCGCACACATGGCTGTCGATATAAATGTCTATTGGGGTGGTAGGCACTTTATATAATTAGCATTCAATGGTCAACATATGTTACCTGTACAATAACGTCTTTTGTGAATTGCAAATGTAATTTTCAAACACAATGAGCCCTTAGAGGCGGACTCGCTGTACGCGTTATCGTTGGGTGAATTACCTCCGCTGTGCTCAGAGCCTCTCACGCCGGGGATGACAGATTACGCAGAATGAAAAACCAGAGGAACGTGAAGTGTTTATAAGTAAGTGATAGTGGCACTAAGAGCTGGGAGCGTGCTTCCATCTCAGACTTCCTATGAAGCCGTATTTATGTTGACTGCAACTAAATTAACAGAAATCTACAGATTAATGTATAGCATGTCACTCCTAATCTTCTCCAAATGTACTGAAAGTACTGAGGCCAAGGGATCAAGGTGAAAATAACGCAACTAGCACAAAGAAAGGGGTCAGCGATGGCAACCTGCATACCTTTAGGGCCCATTCACTCCTTTGTGGTTCTTTGGAGCACTTAAATGAACGTGCATTATATCCGGTGTCAATGTGCGCTGTGATAGAGCACCTGATTCACTATGCACAGCCTGTCAATGCACCCTAATGAGCCAGAAATCACACGTGCCTGTGATCTGCAGATGAATGAAACAAAGTAGATACAAAAGTAACAATATTATTTGTGTCTCTCTGTCAATCCTTTGAACAATGTTTCTAAACAATATTACTTTGTATCTCTCTATCTCCCATCTGATCAATGTTAATAAACAATGTTACTTTGTATCTCTCTATCTCCTGTTTCTGTCTGATCAATGCTCAAAGTTAATGTTACTTTGTATCTATGTCCTGTCCAATGCATATAAACAATGTCACTTTGTATCTCTCTATCTCCCATCTGATCAATGTTAATAAACAATGTTACTTTGTATCTTTCTATAGTCTGTCTGATCAATGTTGATAAACAATGTTACTTTGTATCTATCTCTTGTCCAATCAATGTATATAAACAATATTACTTTGTATCTCTCTATCTCCCATCTGATCAATGTTTATAAACAATGTTACTTTGTATTTCTCTATTTCCCATCTGATTAATGGTTATAGTTAATGTTACTTTGTATCTATAGCCTGTCTGATCAATGTTTATAAACAACGTTACTTTGTATCTCTTTATCTCCTGTCTGATCAATGTTTATAAACAATGTTACTTTGTATCTCTCCATCTCTCATCTGATCAATGTTAATAAACAGTGTTACTTTGTATCTCTCTAGCTCCTGTTTGATCAATGTTTATAGTTAATGTTACTTTGTATCTCTCTGTAGTCTGTCTGATCAATGTTGATAAACAATGTTACTTTGTATCTATCTCTTGTCCAATCAATGTGTATAAACAATATTACTTTGTAACTGTCTTTCTCCTGTCTGATCAATGTTGATAAACAACATTACTTTGTATCTCTTTATCTCCTGTCTGATCAATGTTTATAAAACAATGTTACTTTGTATCTCTCTATCTCCCGTCTGATCAATGTTTATAAAACAATGTTACTTTGTATCTCCCCATCTCTCGTCTGATCAATGTTTCTAAACAATGTTACTTTGTATCTCTCTATTTCCCATCTGATCAATGGTTATAGTTAATGTTACTTTGTATCTACAGCCTGTCTGATCAATGTTTATAAACAGCGTTACTTTGTATCTCTTTATCTCCTGTCTGATCAATGTTTATAAACAATGTTACTTTGTATCTTTCCATCTCCCGTCTGATCAATGTTAATAAACAATGTTACTTTGTATCTCTCTAGCTCCTGTCTGATCATTGTTTATAAACAATGTTACTTTGTATCTCTCTATAGTCTGTCTGATCAATGTTGATAAACAATGTTACCTTGTATCTATCTCTTGACCAATCAACGTGTATAAACAATATTGCTTTGTAACTGTCTTTCTCCCATCTGATCAATGTTTATAAACAATGTTACTTTGTATCCCTCTATCTCCCATCTGATCAATGTTTATAAACAATGTTACTTTGTATCTCTCTATCTCCTGTCTGATCAATGTTTATAGTTATTGTTACTTTGTATCTCTCTATAGTCTGTCAAATCAATTTAAATAAACAATGTTACTTTGTATCTATCTCTTGTCCAATAAACGTGTATAAACAATATTACTTTGTAACTGTCCTTCTCCCATCTGATCAATGTTTATAGTTAATGTTACTTTGTATCTATAGCCTGTCTGATCAATGTTTATAAACAATGTTACTTTGTATCTCTCCATCTCTCGTCTGATCAATGTTTATAAACATTATAATGCCCTTCCCCCTCCTTCCCATCACAATCTACTGAACGCTCTAAGAGCTCTTTTTAATGTTTATTACTGATTTTTATGTCTTTTGGCCACGGCTCTTCAAAAAAAACCCAAAAAAAAACAAACAAATCAGTCAATTAGAATACGTTGATCTAGACCAACAATACGACTTAATTCAACTCTTCTGTTTAGATGCAGATGTCAGAAAACCGCCAAAATGTCATCTTTCCCCATCCCTCCCCGGAACACGCGGCCCAATAATGAACAGTAATATTATCCGCCATAAATTTTGCTCACTGACTAATTAGTCTGCGGAGTAAACATATTTGCACAGTGTCGATGTATAGTGTGGTCTTTCATGGCCGTGGACAGCCTGATGTCAGGCGCGTGCAATAAAAGTGCCCGTTTATGAATGAGCGCTTATTATCAACATATCTGTCATGTTTGTTTACCTACAGCCTATAAAATAGTGTACGGTGAGCTGATCTCTGTACCACTTATTCTCAGGATTGACCCCAAATGTGAGCCGGGAGCAGACAAAACATGTCTTGTTTCAAAGGAGGATCTGTTACTACGAAGTCTACTATTCAGACAAGGAATATATATATATACACACATAAATACATACATACATACATACAGTATCTCACAAAAGTGAGTACACCCCTCACATATTTGTAAATATTTTCTTCTATCTTTTCATGTGACAACACTGAAGAAATGACACTAATCTACAATGTAAAGTAGTGAGTGTACAGCTTGTATAACAGTGTAAATTTGCTGTCCCCTCAAAATAACTCAACACACAGCCATTAATGTCTAAACCACTGGCAACAAAACTGAGTACACCGCTAAGTAAAAATGTCCAAATTGGGCCCAATTAGCCATTTTCCCTCCCCGGTGTCATGTGATTCGTTCGTGTTACAAGGTCTCAGGTGTGAATGGGGAGCAGGTGTGTTAAATTTGGTGTTATCGCTCTCACTCTCTCATACTGGTCACTGGAAGTTCAACATGGCACCTCATGGCAAAGAACTCTCTGAGGATCTGAAAAAAAGAATTGTTGCTCTACATAAAGATTGCCGGGGCTTTAAGAAGATTGCCAAGACCCTGAAACTGAGCTGCAGCACGGTGGACAAGACCATACAGCGGTATACCAGGACAGGTTCCACTCAGAACAGGCCTCGCCATGGTCCACCAAAGAAGTTGAGGTCACGTGCTCAGCGTCATATCCAGAGGTTGTCTTTGGGAAATAGACGTATGAGTGCTGCCAGCATTGCTGCAGAGGTTGAAGGGGTGGGGGGTCAGCCTGTCAGTGCTCAGACCATACGCCGCACACTGCATCAAATTGGTCTGCATGGCTGTCATCCCAGAAGGAAGCCTCTTCTAAGGATGACGCACAAGAAAGTCCACAAACAGTTTGCTGAAGACAAGCAGACTAAGGACATGGATTACTGGAACCATGTCCTGTGGTCTGATGAGACCAAGATAAACGTATTTGGTTCAGATGGTGACAAGCGTGTGTGGCGGCAACCAGGTGAGGAGGACAAAGACAAGTGTGTCTTGTCTACAGTCAAGCATGGTGGTGGAAGTGTCATGGTCTGGGGCTGCATGAGTGCTGCCGGCACTGGGGAGCTACAGATCATTGAGGGGACCATGAATGCCAACATGTACTGTGACATACTGAAGCAGAGCATGATCCCCTCCCTTCAGAGACTGGACCGCAGGGCAGTATTCCAACATAATAACGACCCCAAACACACCTCCAAGACCACCACTGCCTTGCTAAATAAGCTGAGGGTAAAGGTGATGGACTGGCCATGCATGTCTCCAGACCTTAACCCTATTGATCATCTGTGGGACATCCTCAAATGGAAGCTGGAGGAGCGCAAGATCTCTAACATCCACCAGCTCTGTGATGTCATCATGGAGGAGGGGAAGAGGACTCCAGTGACAACCTGTGAAGCTCTGGTGACCTCCATGCCCAAGAGGGTTAAGGCAGTGCTGGAAAATAATGGTGACCACACAAAATATTGACACTTTGGGCCCAATTTGGACATTTTTACTTAGGGGTGTACTCACTTTTGTTGCCAGCAGTTTAGACATTAATGGCTGTGTGTTGAGTTATTTTGAGGGGACAGCAAATTTACACTGTTATACAAGCTGTACACTCACTACTTTACATTGTAGCAAAGTGTCATTTCTTCAGTGATGAAGGGGTGTACTCACTTTTGTGAGATACTGTAGGTACAGTGAAGGGAAAAAAGTATTTGACCTCCTGCTGATTTTGTACGTTTGCCTACTGACAAAGAAATGATCAGTCTATAATTTTAATGGTTGGTTAAAACAACAGAACAACAACAAAAATATCCAGAAAAACGCATTTAAAAAAAGTTATAATTTGCATTTTAATGAGTGAAATAATTATTTGACCCCTTCGCAAAACATGACTTAGTACTTGGTGGCAAAGCCCTTGTTGGCGATCACAGAGTAGTGGGCAACCAGGTTTGCACACATCTCAGGAGGGATTTTGTCCTCTTTGCAGATCCTCTCCAAGTCATTAAGGTTTCGAGGCTGACGTTTGGTAACTCGAACCTTCAGATCCCTCCACATATTTTCAATGGGATTAAGGCCTGCAGACTGGCTAGGCCACTCCAGGACCTTAATGTGCCTCTTCTTGAGCCACTCCTTTGTTGCCTTGGCCGTGTGTTTTGGGTCATTTTCATGCTGAAATGCCCCGGCTGAGGGAAGGAGGTTCTCACCCAAGATTTGATGTCACATGGGCCCGTCCATCGTCCCTTTGATGTGGTGAAGTTGTCCTGTCCCCTTAGCAGAAAAACACCCCCAAAGCATAATGTTTCCACCTCCATGTATGACGGTGCGGATGGTGTTCTTGGGGTCATAGGCAGCATTCCTCCTCCTCCAAACACAGCGAGTTGAGTTGATGCCAAAGATCTTGATTTTGGTCTCATCTGACCACAACACTTTCACCCAGGTCTCCTCTGAATCATTCAGATGCTCATTAGAAAACTTCAGACGGACCTGTACATGTGCTTTCTTGAGCAGGAGGACCTTGCGGGTGCTGCAGGATTTCAGTCCTTCACAGTGTAGTGTGTTACCGATTGTTTTCTTGGTGACTATGGTCCCAGCTGCCTTGAGATCATTGAGAAGATTCTCCCGTGTAGTTCTGGGCTGATTCCTCACCGTTCTCATGATCATTGAAACTCCACGAGGTGAGATCCTCCATGGAGCCCCAGACCGAGGGAGATCGACAGTTATTTTGTGTTTCTTCCATTTGCGAATAATCCCACCAACTGTTGTCACCCTCTCACCAAGCTGCTTTCTGGATATTTTTGTTGTTCTTCTGTCTCTCACGGGTAAAATAGACCAACCAATAAAACTATAGATTGATCATTTCTTTGTCAGTGGGCATAGATTTAACAAGGGGTTGGAAACATTCCTCAGAGATTCTGGTCCATATTGACATGGTATCATCACGCCAGTTGCTCCAGATTTGTCAGCTGCACCTTCATAAATATCCTGTTCCATCACATCCCAAAGGTGCTCTATTGGATGAGATCTGGTGACTGTGGAGGCCACTGGAGTACAGTTAGAAAGAAGTGAAAATAAAGGAGCACCCGGTTTTCAGTAAAGGTATACAAAGGCATTTTATTGAAATTTCAGCAATAGAAAGAGGTCAACGCATTTCGGGGGGACTAGGGACTCCCCCCTTCATCAGGGCTGCTAATACAAGTGGTTATGGAATGATCCTGTTGGCACATGGATCGGACCGCTATATGTCCAAAATGCTAAATGTCCAAAAAAAAATTAATAACAATAATAAGAGACAGGCAGCGGTTTTTTCATTCCCCTTTTTTTTTTTTTTTTGGGAGGGGATAGGGTTAGTTGTAAGAGAACGACGTTACCAATTGGTCTCTTATTAATGTTTAATATGTTAATCCTGCGTAATTATTGTAAAATATGAAATTAAGGATGTTTAATTGTGAATTGTAAAAGGTATAACAGAAAATAAAAAAATTTTGATTATAAAAAAAAAAAATAACAATAATAAAAAAAATAAATAATTAAAAATACCTAGATCCAGGTTTGATCCTGGTCTGTGCCAGGGTTAGTGTTTGGGTCAAGGTCAGGGTCAGTATTTTTTGGGCATTTTTTTTTTTAATTAGTATCAGTGTGTTTTAGGTAGGATTTAAAATAAAAAGCAAAATGCGCACTATTATTTCTGGGCTGTACTCCGGGTACAAACCACAACTAACATTCACATATGTGGTATCGCTGCGATTGTCAGGAGCAGGGGAATTTATTTTGGGTTGTTATTTGGTGGAAGGTTATGGTAGTAACAAGAAATATACAGCTAAATTTAAAAATACACAGATAAATATTTTTTTTTTTTACTATTTTGGGCCAGTTTTTATTTGATAATAATAATAATAATAATAATAATAATAATAAAAAATCATCCAATTTTTGTTTTTGTTTTGTTTTGTTTGGTGTCTGGTTGTAGCCCCTAACAGATTGATTGTTTGTGATATTGTGTAAGTATGATGAAATGTTAAAAAGAACTGTAATATATGATATTTAATTAGGATTTGAACAGAATATAAATAAATAAAAATTTGTTATTATAAAAAAAAAAAAAAAAAATCAGGGGATATCCATTACCATTTACCACCAAATAAAAAAATAAAAGCCCAATTTTTCCTGAAAAAAAAAACCACCTTATAATCCATCTGGATGCACAAAGTACTTGTGACGATATGTACGGTTTTACTAACACATGTCAAAGTTTCAAAAGTGTGCTTAGGCTTTTTGTTTTACCTCTTAGGCAGGAAGGGGTTACGTTTTTTTTATTTCTTTTTTTGGATGTGGCACCATTTACATCATAGCCCCCACAATAATAAAAGTAAGAAAATAATAAAGTCCATATTAAATATACAATTTCTTTTATGGTGTCTCTGTTATAAAAAAAAACAAAAACAAATCTACGGTTAAAAAAAAAAGGAGAAAAAAAAAATCTGTTTGTAAAAAAACAAAAATGTGAAAATATCACCGAAAAAATCATTCTCACAAAATAACAGATTTAGTCCTAAAAAGCATCCGACATTATTCACGAAAAATAATGGAAAATAATTATAACACATCCATAATTATGTGACATTATTGTCAGGAACACTTAAACCGGAAAACCAGCGCTCACATATAATATAAATTTGAATAAAGAGCAACATCAACAAAATAAGCCAAGTTTTGTTCTTTTTTTTTTTCATTTTTTTTTTTGTAAATAATATCAGATCAGTGTTTGGGTCAAGGTCCGGGTCAGTATTTTTTGGACATTATTTTTTTTTTTAAATAAGTATCAGTGTCAGTGTGTTTTAGGTAGGATTAAAAAAAAAAAAAAAAAAGAAGCAGAATTTGCACTATTGTCTCTGGGCTGTACTCCGGGTACAAACAACAACTAACATTAACATATGTGGTATTGCTGCGATCGTCAGCAGCAGGAGAATTTATTTTGGGTTTTTATTAGGTTATGGTAGTAACAAGAAATATACAGCTACATTTTTAAAAAATGAAAGATTTTTTTTTTTTTTTACTATTTTGGGACAGTTTTCCTTTGATAATAATAATTAAAAAAAAAAAAAATCAGGAGATATCCATTCCCATTTACCACCAAATAAAAGCCCAATTTGTCCTGAAAAAAAATAAATAAAAAAACACGGTATAATCCACCGATCCATTCCCATTTACCACCAAATAAAAGCCCAATTTGTCCGAAAAAAAAAAAAAAAACACGGTATAATCCACCTGGATGCACAAAGTAGTTGTGATGATATGTACGGTTTTACTAACACATGTCTAAGTTGCAAAATTGTGCTTAGGCTTTTAGATTTGTTTTAGCTCTTAGGCAGGAAGGGGTTAAGTTTTTTTATTCTTTTTTTGGATGTGGCACCATTTATATCATACACCCCCCCCCCCCCCTCAATGATAAAAATAAGAAAATAAAAAAGTTCATACAATTTCTTTTATGGTGTCTCTGTTTAAAAAAAAAAAAAAAAAAGGGGGGGGGTAGAGAAAAAATAATCTGTTGTGAAAATATCACCCAAAAAATAATTCTCACACAATAACAAAATTAGTCCTAAAAAGCATCCGACATTATTCACGAAAAATAATGGAAAATAATTATAACACATCCATAATTATGTGACATTATTGTCAGGAACACTTGAACAGGAAAATCAACACTCACCCATAAATTTAAATAAAGAGCGACATCAACAAAATAAGCTTTTTTTTTGTAAATAATGTCAGATCAGATTTAGCCATAATTTTGCTATGGTGCAAAAATGACTTCTTATACGGAATCTGTAATTTATCATACTTAACCAAAGCTATTTTCCTTCTTCAGCACATTCATCAATCATTCAAACAAGCCGGTGTGATTGTGGAATGGTGAGCCGCGCAGTTCGGGGGGCCAAACATTTCTCAGATCACACGCCATCGGACAGCTGGGTCACTTCTCCCCTCCAGCTGCCCTTTCCCATCCTTAGGGACCCCACACACAGCCCCCCCCCCCGTCATGTCACCCCCTTAAAGTGGAACTGGAGGAATTTTACAAACAATTGCGAGCAGGCAAGCTATTTATTGCGGGAGGAACAGGCAATATCTCTTCTATAATAAAATATAGCTACCGGCCTGCTCAGTTTTCTGCGGAATGTAGACTGAGCCGCACAGAGTCCTGACCTCAACTCGATAGAACACCTTTGGGATGAATTAGAGCGGAGACTGCAAGCCAGGCCTTCTCGTCCAACATCAGTGCCTGACCTCACAAATGCTCTTCTGGAAGAATGGTCAAACATTCCCATAGACACCCTCCTAAACCTTGTGGACGGCCTTCCCAGAAGAGTTGAAGCTGTTATATCTGCAAAGGGTGGGCCAACATAATATTGAACTCTACGGACTAATGCTGCGTACACACGATGGGATTGTTGGCCAACAAAACCGTGGAATTTCGTCCGAAGGGCGTTGGCCCAAACTTGTCTTGCATACACACGGCCACACAATTGTTGGCCAAAAAATGCGAACATAGTGACATACTATGTTGTTTTTCAGCTCTTTAGCGCCACCCTTTGGGCTCCTTCTGCTAATTTCGTGTTAGTAGAAGTTTGGTGAGTGTTGAGTTGCGCTTTTCATTTCGCGCTTTTCAGTTCGTTTCTGAACGGCCATTCGTCAACCAGACATGTTGCGGAATCGGAGGAGATAACGTGTTATTTATTATTGGCCTTGGAGTTATTGCTTTGACATTATTTTTTTGGTTGAATAATAATGATTTGATTTGGTATATTTTCTATATTTTTGGATGCATAGAATGCAGTTTTTGGTTAAGTTCTATTGGCAGATATCATGTCTAATTTTATTTGTTTTCTTTTTTTAATGCACAATAATACTGGAGAATAATAATAATTGTGTAGAATAATACTTGGCTATGTGTTTTACTTCCAATGACAGTTTGGGAGTCGGCAGTTACATTTACAAAAATACAATGTAACATTAACAAGGGACACCAACATAGTTGTATCTTTGATCTTATAAACTACAGGATAATAATGGTGTTGTGGTAACTTGCACCAAATAACGAAAAAAAAAACAAAAAAAGCATAATAATATTATTCTTGATATCACTAGGAAAAAAAAAGCCTTTGAAAATTAATTTGCAATAAACTCCATCAGTATCACCAGCAAAGCAGCTTCATTATTATCCCATTAAAGAAGAAGAGAATTGTGCGCTGCATTTCCACATTTCATAATTTGCCGCGTCACGAATGTTAATTCTCCATTACGAACGCTAGTTTACAAGACCGACCGCTTCCGGCTCGTTCCTTGCTTCCGAGCATGCGTGTTTGTACTTTGGACTTTTGTCCGACGGACTTGTGTACACACGCTCAGGAAAATCCGATTGTCCGCGGAACATAAAATTAGAAAACCTGCCATCCAACATTTGTCTGCAGAAAATCCAACAATTGTCCGATGGAGCGTACACACCGTCGGATTTTCCGCCAACAGCCCGTCATCACATAATTCCCGTCGGAAAGTCCGATTGTGTGTAAGAGGATTAAGACTGGGATGCCAATAAAATGCATGTGGTTGTAAAGGCAGGCGTTCCAATACTTTTAGGTAATATAGTGTATGTATATATATATATTTTTTTTAACTAAATAAGGAAAAGTGTGTAACTCTAAAGCCTCGTACACACGATCGGACTTTAAACAAACTTTTCTGTGGATTTCTGTCCAAAGGGCGTTGGCAGTGAACTTGTATTGCATACACACGGCAGGACCTTTTAGGCAACAAACACGAACGTAGTGACGACACTTCAAAAGAGGACGTTCAATTCTCCGGCGCCACCCTTTGGTCAACTTCTCTATTGTTGTCTGATCTTTTGCATTGGTTCTGAGCACGCGTGTTTGTACTTTGGACTAAAGTCAGATGGTTTTGTGTACACACGATCGGATTAGCCGACCTAGGACTTTTGTTGCCGCCAAGTTTGTCTGTTCGCACAGCCAACATTTGTCCGATGAAAACCGAAAAACTTTGTCCGACGGAGCGTACACACGGTCGGATGTTGCTTTAAAACAGCTAGTTTGCGTGTTTGTTGTCAAAAAGTCCGATCGTGTGTACGGGCCTTTATTAGTAGCTTTATGCCGCGTACACACACGGTCAGAATCTCCGGCAACAAATGTTCGTTGGGAGCTTGTTGTCGGAAATTCCGACCGTGTGTCGGCTCCATCAAACGTTTTCCTTCGGACATTTCCGACAACAAAAATTTGAGATCTGGATCTCAAATTTTCCGACAACAAAATCCGTTGTCGTAAATTCCGATCGCGTGTGGACAATTCCGACACACAAAGTTCCACTATTGCTATTGAACTCCATTTTTCTCGGCTCGTCGTACGTCACCGCGTTCTGGATGTTCGGAATTTCCGACAACATTTGTGTGACCGTGTGTATGCAAGACAAGTTTGAGCCAACATCCATCGGGAAAAAAATCCATGGATTTCGTTGTCGGAATGTGCGATCGTGTGTACGCGGCATTAGGCTAAACAAGGCTCGCCAAAGTATAGATTTGATCTTCGGGGTGGGCTTTGCATATATATATATATATATATATATATATATATATATATATATATATATATATATATACACACTTTTCACCCTCTTGGATGAAAGCCCCCCCTCCATTAATATAATAATAACAGAATATGGAAACACATCATTCTAAACTCTCCTAATGATACATTGTTATTGTTATATGTTATTATTAATGTTTGCCTGCAACACGCTCCCCCCTCCCCCCGCTCATTGTTGTGTGATTAATGGTGATGATGTCTCCTCTGATACAATATGATGCTGATTGGTGAGTTGTCCAGAAATAGTTTTCCAGCAAGAAACAGATGGTGCGATGGGGGTGGGGGGGGGGATGTTGTGCCGTTGTCACATATTATAATTGTGGACATAAAAAGACGTGTAAGTCGTGTAAAAGCCTTTACAAGGCTCCATGTGGATTAGAACAGAGGCAGCTGTTCTCCAGATGTACCGACTTTACATACAAAACCAAGAAATGTTGACAACAAACCTTCACATCGTACCGAGGAAGTCACAGCCGGGCAGCTTGAGCCGAGCTTCTCTTCAGTTGGCTTTATCTATCTACATCAGTGGTCTCCAAATTGTGGCCCTTTGCTTGTCTTTATCTGGCCCTTGGGGCACTAGTCATCCCACTGACACCAATGATGGGACACTATTCCTCCCACTGACACCAATGATGGAACACTATTCCTCCCACTGACACCAATGATGGGACACTATTCCTCCCACTGACACCAATGATGGGACACTATTCCTCCCACTGACACCAATGATGGGTCACTATTCCTTCCACTGACACCAATGATGGGACACTATTCCTCACACTGACTCCAATGATGGGGCACTGTTCCTCCCACTTACACCAGTGATGGGTCACTATTCCTCCCACTGACACCAATGATGGGACACTATTCCTCCCACTGATACCAATGATGGGACACTATTCCTCCCACTGACACCAATGATGGGGCACTATTCCTCCCACTGACACCAATGATGTGGCACTATTCCTCCAACGGAACCCAATGATGGGGAATAATTCCTCCCACTAAACCCAACGGTGTTATTCCTCCCACTGACACCAATAATGGTTTATTATTCCTTCTGCTGACACCAACGATGGAGCACTGTTCCTCCCACTAATACAAATGATAAGAAACTATTCCTTCCACTGCCACAAACTGTGGGGTGTTATTTCTATCACTAATACTAATATTAGGGAGCTTTGCCTCCTTCTACTGACCACAGATACTATGTAATTTTTTTTAACTCCCACTGACCATCAAGCCTGAGCTATTGTTTACTCCAACTGATGCCGGGACATTTTCTACTCCCACTGGCCACAGTCCGGCCCCCCTAAAGTCTGACAGACACTGAACTGGCTCTTTATAGTGAGATCTCTGATCTTCACTATAAGACCAAAAGTCTGTGGACACCTGACCATCACACCTAAATGAGCTTGGACATCTCATTCCAAAGCCAGGTGCATACAATCGAGCACATCTCAGGTTGTAAAGCGCTGTGCAAACTGTTGTTATATAAATCCTGTATAATAATAATAATAGCTAGGCACACATCTCTATTAACAAACAATGGCATACAGAGACATTTTAGACAATTGTGCTCTTGCAATTTTGTTGTAACAGGTTGGGGAAGACCCTCTTTTGTTCCACCATGATTGCCTATGTGTGCACAAAGCCAGCTTCATAAAAACATGGGTTGACCAGTTTGGTGTGCAGAAACTTGAGTGTGCGGCACAGAACCCTTACCTTGACCCTACTGAACACCAACGGAACACCAATTGTGAGCCAGGTCTAGTGTTGTGTGAACAGTTCGGCCCGAGCTTGAGTTTGAGCCGAACATTGGCCCGCCCGGCGAATATCCCAATCGTTGGGGTGTTCGACCCTTTTATAGCTGCAAAGATGGGAACGGCAGCCCCATATTAATGGCCATGGTTTTCGAATGGGATGTCCAACACCTCACACAGGATGAGGATGGTCAGTTTTTGCAAACCACAGGCGGTCCGGTTTCTACAAACTACTGACCCTATAACGTAGGGGTAGGCAAACTTCGGTCCTCCATCTGTTACTGAACTACAAGTCCTATGCGGCCACTGGATGGCTTTTACAGGCGGTGGAAGGGGTCGCCCTTTGGTGTCTCTCCGGCCTCTACCAACCCACCAGCGGGCCCGGAACGAAGCCGGTAGTTCTGCGCAGTTACCATAGAGCTCTTCGAGGACCAGAAGCTCACGGATAAGCTCTATGGTATAGGAAACCAAAAGCAACAAGCATTTTCCTCACTTCCAGTTTCCCTCACTTCCAGTTTGAACAGCGCCATTTTAAAATTGTGAAAGCATCTGATCACACCCGTGTTCAGATGCTTTTGAGGGCAGAGGAGACATCTGCGGTCTAATAGACCCCAGATAGCGCCATAAAGAGTACCAGTTGCTGCCAAAAGGGATGTTTATGTACATCTGACAGAAATAAGTGTTTAAAAAAAAAAAGAAGAAAGAAACTGTAAAAATAAATAAATAAAATAAAATAAATAATAAAATAAATATTAAAATTAAATAATGAAATAATAATTTAAAAAATGAAACGCGTCCCTGCCCCTCCCTACACACAATTTTCATTTGTGACATGTAAGGTATCTGTTTACTCGGCCTAACACCATCTTTTATATTTTACTAAAAAAAAAATGTAATTAACTTTATTGCACACAAAGACAATATAATATTAAATAATATATATATTATTATTATATATATTATTAAAATATATACAATATAATATTAAATATTTAATAATATAAAATTTTATTTTTTTTTTTGCAAACAATCTGTGTTCGATAAACCTCTGCACAAATACCGTGTATCATAAAAATTGCAAAACCCATCATTTAATTCTCTAGGGCCCCTGTAAAAAAAAATATATATACTGTATCTATATCTATACATAGATATAGATACATAGATATATCTATCTATAAATATTTATACATAGATAGATATAATGTTTGGGTGGTGGTGGGGTACTAAGTCATTTTCTAGCAAAAAATACAAATTGTTACTTGTAAACAAAACGTGTCAGTAAAAAGGCCGGGTCTTCAAGTGAAAAGCAATGAAATCTCCTCTTAAAAAGTAATTTTTTCCCCCTGCTTTTGTTCAGGCAGTGATGCTAATTGGACTGGTCCTAAAGAGAAAATCACTCAAGCCCATGGTATGGATCTGTATGTAAAATGCAATAATGAAAATATGAAATGGAAATTGGGAGAAAAAATATGTAAATTGCAAAAAAAAAAATTACTTTCAGGTCCATTTCATGCAAGAAACTCAACATGAAAAAGCACTCCAGAGTCCATTGTAATATAGCACTCATTGCTTCCAATCATCCAGTATAACACTCATTGCTTCCAATCATGACCGGGTACCCAATGACTTGGAAAGGTAAATTACAATGATGGCTGGTAGTTCACTTGTGTTATACCAATTTATTTTATTTTATTTTTAATTTTTTTGGACAGGTAATTATTATTCTTTTTTATTTTATAAAATTTTGCCTTCAAAGCAAAGCCTGCTCATAAATATACAACACCCCCAGTGCTACATGAAGTCATTAAAGCATAACAAGTGTCCCGCACCGTCCCGTATCTGCGCTCAGCGCCTGTTAGCAATGAAACGCCTCATTATTGACTATGGCCTGTCTGATGTCGAAAGAAAAGCCCCTGAGCTCCTTTTACTGAAATCTGTCTCTATATTCCCGGCTCTATTAAATCTGCGTAATGCTGTGTGGAGCCACAGGTAGAGGAATCCAGCAAAAAAAAAAAAAAAAATGTATTAAAGTCCCTTTTCCTTGTAAACGTCATATAAAAAAAAAGGTATCAACGTTGATGTGTGTTCATGTTCTGTTTTGTAAAGATAACGCGGAGAACGCAGAGCGCGGCGTCACGAACAGAGGGGACCAGAAATGGCAGTAGGAGCCTTGTAATACTCCCCCTGTGATAGTATATCAGATTTTATATAGCGCTGACATCACCCGCAGCATTGTACAGAGGCTTACTTGTGTATACCAATAACATTGTAACAGAAACCAATACACAAAATGCTTGGAATGGGAGCGCGGTCTGGAAAAACATACAAAAGGCGTAGAAATGAGGCCGATAGAAAAAGAGGGAAGGGGAATCTGGGAATAGTTAGGCTGAATTAATCCAAGTTCACACCTTTCCATTTTCATGCGTTTAATCAATACTTCAATGTACAACTGATGTACGTTTTGCACATGTGTTGACACATGTTTGTAGGGAGGTGACTAAAATGTTACTCTTGGTTGCATAGAAAACATTCCGGTAACTGCACACCAAGTGCCAAATGCCAAGTCATGGATCAAGCAAATAGGAGCAGCCGGCAGCCTCAGCTTGCTCCACCTAGGCCACACCCCCAACACATGATTGACAACCCCCTACTGCCTGAGTCTGGAGAATCCTCTGATTTCGGAGAATTGTCTGACTCCAGAGATTTACCTGATTTCAGAGAATTGCTTAATTCCGGAGAAGTGTCTAACTCCGGAGAATTGCCAGATTCCAGAGAATTGCCTGATTCCGGAGAATTGTCTGATTCCGGAAAGTTGCCCGATTCTGGAAAGTTGCCGGATTCCAGGGAGTTGCCGGATTTCCAGAGAATTGTCTGATTCCGGAGAATTGCCTGATACTGGAGAATTGCCTGAACCTGGAGAATTGCCAGATTCCAGAGAATTGCCAGATTCCAGAGAATTGCCAGATCCTGGAGAATTGCCTGATCCAGGTGATGTGCCAGATTACAGAGAATTGCTAGATTCCAGAGAACTGTCTGACTCCAGAGAACTGCCTGATTCCCAAGAACTGTCTGATTCTGGAAAAATGTCTGATTCCGGAGAATTGTCCGATTCCAGAGAATTGCCAGAGTCCGAAGAACTGTCCGATTCCAAAGAACTCCATAGAGTTACCTGACTCCAGAGAATTGCCTGATTCTGAAGAACTGTCTGATTCCCAAGAACTGTCTGATTCCAAAGAACTGACTGATTCTGGAGAACTGCCTAATTCTGGAGAACTGCCTGGTTCCAGAGAACTTCTTGATTCTGGAGCAGGTTTGCAAGCTGTCCATAATTTACAGACAGTTTGTAAAAATCACCCGATTTTTACACTGTCCGTAAATGTCCGTGATAAATGTCATCTGCCATCGTGTGCAGGTCTGAAGTTGGGCGGGTGTAGGGGGAGCCGAGACCAGGAGTGTTTGTCCGAATGGAAAGGAGGGCTGAAGGAAGGAGCCTCAGGGGCAGGCGTGGGAGCTGAGGGATGGGGAGGAGTCCAGCTGGAGGATAAGAAGATGAACAAGCAGAGGAGAACCATGGTCTGAACAAGCCTGCCCTCGGTGCCCCCCCTGCCCTGTACCCAAGCAGTCCTACAGAGGAAGCAGGTCAGTGACAGCTCCAGCTGCCAAGGCCACACAAAGCCTGTGGGGGGGTCCAATGCAAAAGTTGACATGGAGCCCCCCACTACAAACCCCTTCTCCCATTGTGTCCAACAGGGGGCAAGCAGGCCGCACTGTGAGCTACCAGGTGAAAGCGGTGGAGTGGTATGTATGGGGTAAGCGGGTCCTCTGACTTGCAAATTTACATACAAGCCCACCATTTTTACCCAGCAGCTCAAAGTGTGGCCTGCCTGCCCAACCTTGTGTGCACATGCAGTAGGCTAGGTTTGTTCAGCACCCAGGGCAAGGATGCAGAACTCCCCCCCCCCACCGTGCTCCTAAGGCATGCAGTACAATGGATGTACTGCCCTATGCCCCCTTTGACATAAATATTTGCTCTGACAGTTGCTAGCCACTGATCTGGAAATGGCGTGTGGCGAAGAGACGCCCTCCCTACTTCTACAACCTGGACGGCTTCCCCTACAGCACACACTAGGGCTGAGTAGGGTGGGGAGGAAGGGGCTGTCCTGGTTTGGGCTGGGCAGGAAGCGGAGTAGAAAGTGCGCCACTGGGGGAAAGGGCTTGCCCCATCATCTTGTGTAGGTGAAACTAGAAACTTAGACCCAGTTGGCCTGGGATGGACCTGGACGGGCCTCTGCCTGGCTAGTCCAGGCCCTCTGAGTATACGGAATCACCTATGTAGGGTAACGCGGTAAGTACTTTTCCCCAGTGACACAGTGTAAAACCTAAAGTGACAGGAATAGCTGCATTGGGCCCCCTGGAGCATGGGTGGGGTCACCATTGTGACCTCTCAAGCTCCGCCCATGTACGCACGTTATGTGTACCAAAACACACCCTCTGGTGCGAACGAGCCCTCAAAGAGCACATAGCTTTTTTTTTTTTTTTCTTTTAGAAAATTTAGCCCTAAAAGTATTCTGTGAACTGCAGACTTCTAGATTAATTGCATAAAGCTTCTATTTAAATGTCAAAACCAATAAAAAGGAAAAAAAAAAAATTATAATGGGAAACTGTTCAAGTGGCTTAAAAGAAAAAAAAATCTATATGCAATAATCCAACATATTTGGCTTATGCCTCTCTCTTACTGGAAACTGCACCGTGCCTGAATGAGAAGTGCAATTTATTCTCCATTTATCTTGGCGTGGCGGAAAAGGAGAGAGCGAAACCCCCCCTTCCGACCTATATAACATCGATATTGAGGAGTCGACAATACGGGGTGACGTTTATTTTTTTTAGCGTCAGTAAAAAAAAAAAAAAAAATTAAGCGACCGAAAGAAAAGCCCTGCAATTATAAGTCCCAAATCCTCCCAAAATTTAAGGAATGAAAAAAGGAAATATTTTCCTGAAATAAAAACACGATAGAACAGAATTTCTGCTTATATTACTGGCGCAATTATAGCCTAATTTAGCCATTTTCTGGCTGATTAATGCCTTCGATTGTTCTGGAGCTGAACGCCGGGAGCTTTCCGCGGATATTTGAGAACACCCCTGAGAACTCGCAGGCTTAGAATGAAATATTTTAATCTGTGTTTAAAAAAAAATAAAGGAGCGCCAGCAAAAGGAAAAAAAAAAATCGTTTTTGAGCAGGTATACAGCGTACTCCCCTTCTACTGTGATCTCCATAATACAGTGTGAACAAAAAGGTTCCAAATGATACAATGTAACGGCAATATAAATAAATGGATACCTTGTTTATGTGGATTGCAGAGGGGCAGGAAAAAAAAGGCGGTTGAGTCACAGGCAACATTGTCTCCTTTTGGGTTGAAAATATTTTTTATCGATAATGTTTAACAAGAAAAATAACATAACAATTGCATGTCTGATACTTTAGGTGTATAGGAAAAAATAAAGGAAACAAAAGGCAGCGAGCAGGCCAAATGGCTATTGCCTACAGCCACTCAACTTTAATAATAACACCAGGGGGTGCAAATAGTATCAGACAATGAATATAAGTCTAAAAGAAAAGGGAAAAAAAACTGCGCTAAGGTGAATCAAAATGGTGTACCAAAACACAAATAAAACTATTGGTAAATACATATTAAATAATATAAGAAGCGATTCTTCTGCACAAAAACAAAAACAGTGTAAATAAAGAAAAATAATGGAATAGCGCTAAGGCATTAAGTTAATAATGTATACCTTAATCAATAATACTGCCCATGAAACATGTGGATGTACCGTGTATCGTGAACAAGTTGACACGAAATGGTATAATGCCAAGATTGGAAACAAAAAGTGAAAACAATGAATATAGATAAAATTAAAATGTATATGGCATATAGTGTAATGTCCAAACACTAAAATAGCCAAACACCCGTGAACAAATGAATTAAAATACAAAAATATTGGAAAAAGTGCATCAAATTATGAATTGTATGGAATCTTCCATGGCATGAAAAATCTTGTGTTCAATCCACCACCAGTGATAAAGATTTGCCGCTTACCAGAACCCCATGATCCCCCACTACAGAGGATCAGGGGAAGCCTGTACTGAGAAAGCCCTCCGGAGCTTAGCAAGTGGACCCAGACTCAAGATTCGTGGGTGGTAATAAAACATCCAAAGATACCAAATGAAGCTATTGGAACTCAGATCCCATCATATCTCCCCAGCTCATAGGTGATGAGTGTGACATGAAAGATAAGAGAAGCTCCAATAGTGTAAAACCTTTGATTTATGAAAGATAAAACCGGCACGTATTGCACTTACATATGGATAGCAGATAAAGCGCCTGTGATGTCTGGTGCTCCGGCCGGTGGACACACAGACAGAACCTGTCCTACTGAGACATCTACGACAATGCGAGGTGACGCAAGCACCTCGCTCCGCCATACGCGTTTAGTAATAGGTTACGTCGTCCAGGGGCTGAATGAATATAAGTCAAACTGAGCGAGAGAAAAAGAAAAGGAGGAGGGGGGGGGAGAGAGAGGGAAGGGTTGAGGACCCGAAAGAAAGGAAGAAAGGAGAGAGGGTGAAGGGAAGTAAGAAGAGGAAAGAGGGGATCTGCTGGGAGAGCATGGAGCAGGAGAAATAAGGTCTGTCTTTGTGTGGACTATCGTCCCACTTGACAGATTAGGGTAGGGTAGGGGTGTGGATGAGTTTGGAGGGATACGGAGCATGCCAGCCAAAGTGTCTGCTGAGGAGAAGCGGAGCCAAATAGACCATAGCGTTTTGTATTCGTTGCGTGTATTATTGTCAAGTGCAAGCATCTCCTCCATTCTCATGATGTCCTTCACTGTGAAAGCCCACAACGACAGTGGAGGAGTGGTGGTGGTTTTCCAGTAAAGTGGTATAAGTTTCCATGCCGCTGACATGAAGAAACGGAGTAGACAATGTTTCTGTGAGCTGATAGAGAGGAGGGCTATCTCTGGAGTCGGTTGCAATGAGTCCTCATAAATGATGTTATATACCTTAAATACCTGAGTCCAGAAGGGTCGTATCCAATCATACTCCCAACAGACATGGCATTGTCTCCTTTTGAATTCCATCGTCTTTCTGAATTTCTTTGCCCACAGTGTTGCAAGTGCCATGGTCACATTTGGCACACGGGTTTGCAGTACTGCAGGCCCATTGGAGTCTGACAGGTGGTGCCGCCTGTCAAACTCTACATGCCAAGTTAAAATTGCCACAGTGGCCACGGCAATGTAAACAGACTCAAGCAGCCACCATGTCCGCCTGTAGGGGGCAGTAAAAAAAATGCCAGTTTTTACTGCCCCAGGGCCACCTCAGCCCAAGGCTTTGTCCACGTGTGCAGTGGAATTTTTTCAGACCATGATTGGCAGACATTCAGGAGACAATACTGCTGTAGCCCACACCTGAAGGAGCAGTTGGCTTTGATGGTCCCATTCCTCCAGATTCAGTACACAAACAGCCAGGCACACAGCATTTTATTCTCTCTCACTGGCTCAAATAACCAGTCTAGGGGTGTCCTTTGTTTTTTTTTTACTGCTGAGTAGAACTTGGATAGGTATGGGCAAGGTGAGGGATACCCCAAAGAAACTGGAATAATTGAGGACACTTCTCTTCTCACTATTCTGGCAGAGAACTTCCACAAAGTCACAACTTGCTAGGAGAATGCCTAGGACTTACTTCTTTAAAGAACTGAAAACTGCATACAGTCACTAGGGCCATAGGATCATCAGCTGCCACATGATATCAACCAGGCCCTCTTCAGACTCACGATACCATAAACCACTGAACACCCTTCCCTCAAGCCTCCACCAGGTATCCCTCTTGTGAGCTTCTCCAGACCCTAAGGGAGAAATACCAAACTTTAGGGAATAGGCCCCCTAGTCTAGGTTATAGCTGGTGTGACAGACTCAACCAGGACAGGGGTTTTGAAGAGGACTAGGGGCAAGCCTCCTACCCACTGATTATGGCTCATGGAGAGAGCAGATTATTCTCTAATGATGGACAACCACTTTAATAGACGTTGAGAGTGAGGCTTGGATTACTTCTCTGAATAAGGACAATAAAGCTTCCCTTATGGAGTGGATGGAAAGATGTATTATTAATCCTGTACAGGATAATGGTCAGAGGGAATATGGTGGCCCTCCTGCAGACTGGGTTGGAAAGGCTCCTTCACTTGGGACAGAAATATTTATCAACCATAATCCTCAAGAGATCTATGATAAGATAAATAAATTCCACTGTATAAGACTGTTGAAACGTCGTTTGTCTTCTGATAACTTTTCTAGTGGACAGAATACACAAGTGTGTCTCTCCCATTGTTAATTGGGTCACCTATTGTTTCTGTCTGTCTGCTAGTATTGTGTCCCCTCCACCTTGTTAGCAAACTATTGAGGGATGTTATGTTTGTAAATCGGATTACTGGTTAATTAAGATCACTGTTAGTTGTTAGCTGGTAATTAGATTGGTGTTTGAAGTTTGCATTGTCATGCGAATATCCCCAAGAGGGGGCAATGTCCTCCTGTGGGGTATAAAGTGTGTGTCTGAGTTTCAATAAATGATCACACCTTTTGTTCTATCCCAACCCCACTTTGTCTGGGTACAATGCTTGGGTAACAGGGCTGGTATTAGCTCTAAGTCTGCTGGAACGGTTTGGAGAGCAGAAGGCACTGTTTGGCGGAAGGAAGCACCCAACTGGGGTGCCAAAGCGGGGGATGGGACAAAGTACTCTAATAAAAAATTAAATAGGAGTTCTTCTTTACCAATTCTGGACTGCCCACCGCATATATACTGCGGCAGGGCTGCGCAAAATCACGTATCTGTACGTGATTTTGTGCACTCGGTGTAGGGGGCGCGCACGCGTGCTGCTGGAGCGCCGCTCCCGCTCTGATTGGACACAGCAGTAACCAATCAGCAGGGTCCAGTGCACGTGATGGCCGCAGCGCCCTGCCGATCGTTCTGTGGAGAGACGGAGCAGCGGTGTGCCCTTGTAAACCAGGCAGACCGCTAATCTGTCAGAGAGCAAAAGAGAGATCTTGTGTTTCTGCAAAGCTGAAACATGGATCTCTTTTCCTCCAGTCTGCCCTTTCCCCCAGGGACACACTTAACCCTTTCCCTGACAGTGTCATTTATACAGTGACAGTGCATTTTTTTAAGCACTGATCACAGTATCGGTGTCACTGGTCCCCAAAAAGTGTCACTTAGTGTCCAATGTGTCCGCTGCAATGTCGCAGTCCTGCTAAAAATCGCCATTACTAGTAAAAAAAAAAAAAAAAGCCATAAAAACATACCATAGTTTGTAGACGCGATAACTTTTGCGCAAACCAATCAATATACGCTTATTGGGATTTTTTTTTACCAAAAATATGTAGCAGAATACGTATTGGCTGAAATTGATGAAGAAATTAGATTTTTAAAAATTTTTTATTGGGAATGTTTTATAGCAGAAAGTAAAAAATATTGTTTTCTATACAAAATTGTCGGCCTTTTTTTTTATTTTTTGTGCAAAAAAAAAAAAAAGGGGGGTGACCAAATACCACCAGAAAAAGCTCTATTTGTGTGGGGGGAAAAAAGGACATAAATTTTATTTGTGTACAGCGTCGCACGACCGCGCAATTGTCAGATAAAGCAACGCAGTGCCGTATCGGAAAAAATTGCCCGGTCAGCAGTGTTCATTTTGGCAGAAGATTTAGTTTTTTGACTATTATTATACAGGGTTTATATTTACAACATGAGGGCAGACAGTACAGTTACAATACAATTCCCTACAGGGGGGGGGGGATCAGAGGGCCCTGATCATTGGAGCTTACAGTCTAGAAATAAAATGTTTTTTTAGTTTTGGTCCTATTTTAGTCTTCTGCAATTGTTTAAGTTTCAATCGTATTTAGTCGACTAAATCTCCAATACATTTTAGCCGGCTGAAACTCATTTCAGTCTTCTAAAAATCTAATGGGTGTAGTTAAATTGTAATGCATTATTTAAGAATTTTTCTACAATTTCCAAACTCACTTTATACTGCTGGAGTGAAAAATCGAATATGTTATTATTTATGATATTAAGTAGACATGTGCAATTCGTTTCGTTCTAAATTCGTTTTTTTAACGAGTTTCAAAAAATTCGTTAATTCGGAATATCCGAATTAACGAATTTTTCTGCATATATTTAGGAAATTCAAAAATGTAAAAATTCGTAAATTCATAAATTCGTAATTTTGCGAAATTCGTAAATTCGAAATTCATAAATTTGAAATTTGAAAATTTGAAAACCCGAAAATTTGAAATTCTGAAATAATAACTAACTAATATCTTAATAGGGATGAGCCGAACACCCCCCTGTTCGGTTCGCACCAGAACATGCGAACAGGAAAAAAATTCGTTCGAACACGCGAACACCGTTAAAGTCTATGGGACACGAACATGAATAATCAAAAGTGCTAATTTTAAAGGCTAATATGCAAGTTATTGTCAATAAAAGTGTTTGGGGACCTGGGTCCTGCCCCAGGGGACATGAATCAATGCAAAAAAAAGTTTTAAAAACGGCCGTTTTTTCAGGAGCAGTGATTTTAATAATGCTTAAAGTCAAACAATAAAAGTGTAATATCCCTTTAAATTTCATACCTGGGGGGTGTCTATAGTATGCCTGTAAAGGGGCGCATGTTTCCCGTGTTTAGAACAGTCTGACAGCAAAATGACATTTTGAAGGAAAAAACACATTTAAAACTACCGCGGCTATTGCATTGCCGACAATACACATAGAAGTTCATTGATAAAAACGGCATGGGAATTCCCCACAGGGCAACCCCGAACCAAAATTTAAAAAAAAAATGATGTGGGAGTCCCCCTAAATTCCATACAAGGCCCTTCAGGTCTGGTATGGATATTAAGGGGAACCCCAGCCAAAATTTAAAAAAAAAATTGACGTGGGGTTCCCCCTAAATTCCATACCAGACCCTTCAGGTCTGGTATGGATTTTAAGGGGAACCCCGCGCCAAAAAAAAAAAAAAAACGGCGTGGGGTCCCCCTAAAAATCCATACCAGACCCTTATCCGAGCACGCAACCTGGCAGGCCGCAGGAAAAGAGGGGGGGACGAGAGTGCGGCCCCCCCCCTCCTGAACCGTACCAGGCCACATGCCCTCAACATTGGGAGGGTGCTTTGGGGTAGCCCCCCAAAACACCTTGTCCCCATGTTGATGAGGAAAAGGGCCTCATCCTCACAACCGTGGCCGGTGGTTGTGGGGGTCTGCGGGCGGGGGGCTTATCGGAATCTGGAAGCCCCCTTTAACAAGGGGACCCCCAGATTCCGGCCCCCCCCCTGTGTGAAATGGTAAGGGGGTACTTACCCCTACCATTTCACTAAAAAACTGTCAAAAATGTTAAAAATGACAAGAGACAGTTTTTGACAATTCCTTTATTTAAATGCTTCTTCTTTCTTCCTTCATCTTCTTCTTCTTCTGGTTCTTCTGGCTCTTCTGGTTCTTCCTCCGGCGTTCTCGTCCAGCATCTTCTCCGCGGCGTCTTCTATCTTCTTCTCCTCGGGCCGCTCCGCACCCATGGCATGGGGGGGGAGGCTCCCGCTCTTCTCTTCATCTTCTTCTCTTCTTCATCTTCTTCTTCATCTTCTTCTTCTTCTTCATCTTTTCTTCCTTCTTCTCTTCTTCATGTCTTCTCCGGGCCGCTCCGCAGCCATGCTGTGGCATGGAGGGAGGCTCCCGCTGTGTGACGGCGTCTCTTCGTCTGACGGTTCTTAAATAACGGGGGGCGGGGCCACCCGGTGACCCCGCCCCCCTCTGACGCACGGTGACATGACGGGACTTCCCTGTGGCATTCCCCGTGACGTCACAGGGAAGTCCCGTCATGTCACCGTGCGTCAGAGGGGGGCGGGGTCACCGGGTGGCCCCGCCCCCCGTTATTTAAGAACCGTCAGACGAAGAGACGCCGTCACACAGCGGGAGCCTCCCTCCATGCCACAGCATGGCTGCGGAGCGGCCCGGAGAAGACATGAAGAAGAGAAGAAGGAAGAAGATGAAGAAGAAGATGAAGAAGAAGATGAAGAAGAGAAGAAGATGAAGAGAAGAGCGGGAGCCTCCCCTCATGCCATGGGTGCGGAGCGGCCCGAGGAGAAGAAGATAGAAGACGCCGCGGAGAAGATGCTGGACGAGAACGCCGGAGGAAGAACCAGAAGAGCCAGAAGAACCAGAAGAAGAAGAAGATGAAGGAAGAAAGAAGAAGCATTTAAATAAAGGAATTGTCAAAAACTGTCTCTTGTCATTTTTAACATTTTTGACAGTTTTTTAGTGAAATGGTAGGGGTAAGTACCCCCTTACCATTTCACACAGGGGGGGGGGGCGGGATCTGGGGGTCCCCTTGTTAAAGGGGGCTTCCAGATTCCGATAAGCCCCCCGCCCGCAGACCCCCACAACCACCGGCCACGGTTGTGAGGATGAGGCCCTTGTCCTCATCAACATGGGGACAAGGTGTTTTGGGGGGCTACCCCAAAGCACCCTCCCAATGTTGAGGGCATGTGGCCTGGTACGGTTCAGGAGGGGGGGGGGCGCACTCTCGTCCCCCCCTCTTTTCCTGCGGCCTGCCAGGTTGCGTGCTCGGATAAGGGTCTGGTATGGATTCTTAGGGGGATCCCACGCCGTTTTTTTTTTTTTTTTTGGCGCGGGGTTCCCCTTAAAATCCATACCAGACCTGAAGGGTCTGGTATGGAATTTAGGGGGAACCCCACGTCAATTTTTTTTTTAAATTTTGGCTGGGGTTCCCCTTAATATCCATACCAGACCTGAAGGGCCTTGTATGGAATTTAGGGGGACCCCCACATAATTTTTTTTTTTTTTTATTTTGGTTCGGGGTTCCCCTGTGGGGAATTCCCATGCCGTTTTTATCAATGAACTTCTATGTGTATTGTCGGCAATGCAATAGCCGCGGGTAGTTTTAAATGTCCAAATGTCATTTTGCTGTCAGACTGTTCTAAACACAGGAAACATGCGCCCCTTTACAGGCATACTATAGACACCCCCCAGGTACGAAATTTAAAGGGATATTACACTTTTATTGTTTGACTTTAAGCATTAATAAAATCACTGCTCCTGAAAAAACGTCAGTTTTTAAAACTTTTTTTTGCATTGATCCATGTCCCCTGGGGCAGGACCCGGGTCCCCAAACACTTTTTATGACAATAACTTGCATATAAGCCTTTAAAATTAGCACTTTTGATTTCTCCCATAGACTTTTAAAGGGTGTTCCGCGGCATTCGAATTTGCCGCGAACACCCCAAATTGTTCGCTGTTCGGCGAACTTGCGAACAGCCAATGTTCGAGTAGAACATGAGTTCGACTCGAACTCGAAGCTCATCCCTATATCTTAACTATTACTAACTATTAAGTTATAGGTATTGGAATTTCCTTTCAAATTTGGCTGAACGTGTCGAATACGAATTTATCCGAAGTTACGAATTATCCGAAATAACGAATGCCGTATCCACACAAATGGAACGTAACAAATTAATAATAATAAACAACAACAATAATAATAATGATTAAAAAAAATTACTAATATTTATTATTAATTTGTTCCATTCCATTTGTTTAGGTTCGGCATTTGTTATTTAGGATAATTCATATAAATAAAATATAACATGCATATAATAAAAACATCAATCACAAATAGAAAGAAATATTGGCAATAATAGCAGCAATTATACATGATTATATGAATACAACAATTTTCCATGGTACACCAATTGGATATTAATAATAAACAACCATATAATATGGGGTATTGTCTACAAATTAAGCCTCCAAAAAACTCAAAAAATAAAATTGCATGACGCAATGGTAGCTCTACGCGTTTCGTAGCTATTGTGCCACTCGTCAGGAGCAAGCGCGTGTCTTATCTAGGATAGGAGATATAAAAAATTGGTCTGGTAAATATATACATGAAGAGGTGGGGTAATTGAAGAAGCCCCACACAAAGTGCATGCTTACGCATTGTGGTTTGTGGGATGGTGGCAGAAGGCCGTGCACCGCTCGACAATCGGAAACGCCTTCTGCCACCATTCCACAAACCACAATGCGTAAGCATGCACTTTGTGTGGGGCTTCTGCAATTACCCCACCTCTGTCTCATGTATATATTTACCAGACCAATTTTTTATATCTCCTATCCTAGATAAGACACGCGCTTGCCCCTGACGAGTGGCACAATAGCCACGAAACACGTAGAGCTACCATTGTCGCGTTTTTCACCAGCGTCAAGCAATTTTATTTTTCGAGTTTTTTGGAGGCTTATTTTGTAGACAATACCCCATAATTTATGGATGTTTATTATTAATATCCAATTGGTGTACCATGGAAAATTGCTGTATTCATATAATAATGTATAATTGCTGCTATTATTGCCAATATTTCTTTCTATTTGTGATTGATATTTTTATTATATGCATGTTATATTTTTATGAATTGAATACATTTTCCTAGTTGTTCATCGGTTTCGTTTCTGGGCATTCACGCATTTCATTTAAAGTCCCACTCTTGTTGCTCTTTTTTCTTGGACTAGTACAGGGATGGAAACACATGACCACATCAGGTCATGGTTTCATTTAAAGTCCCATGGGATGTTTAGTCTCAAACCCTCCTCTAATATAAATTAGTATTCATTATGTTCACTAACAGCCAAACTTGAAAGGAAATGCCAATACCTATAATTTAATAGTTAGTTATTATTAGTTAGTTAGTTATTCTTTCGAATTTTCGAATTTTCAAATTTACGAATTGCGACCATAACGAATGACCCGAAAAAGAAAAAAAAAAAGAAAAAATTAAATGAAAACAAACACATTTTTCGGAAGTGCACATATTGTATCTATTTTTACATAGTGAACGTAATGAATACAAATGTATCCTATTTAAAAAAGATACAATTTGTACAGTAGACTGCCCAAAAAATGTGTTCGTTTTCATTTAGTTTTTTCCTTTCTTTGTTCATTTTTCGGGTCATTCGTTATGGTCGCAATTTGTAAATTTGTAAATTCGAAAATTTAAAAGAATAACTAATTAATAATAACTAACAATTAAATTATAGGTATTGGAATTTCCTTTCAAATTTGGCTGTTGTTACGTTCACTGACAGCCAAATTTGAAAGGAAATTCCAATACCTATAATTTAATTTAGTTATTATTAGCTAGTTGATTCTAATTTTGGGATTTCCATTTTCTTATTTTCGGATTTTCTTTCTCATTTTCGAATTTTTTAATTTACGAATTTTCAAATTTTCAAATTTACGAATTGTGATCCTAACGAATGACCCGAAAAAACTAAAAAAAACAAAACAAAAAAAAGGAATGAAGCGAAAACGAACACATTTTTCGGCAGTGCGCGTGTCTAGTATTAAGGTTTGAACAGGCACTACAGACCAGCGTTCATTTTAATGTCAAATTTCAATTTAGTTTTAGTTATAAGCCTTTTGACTAAAATGCCATTTTCATTTTAGTCCTATTTTAGTCATCATCTCAATTGTTATAGTTTTAGTTGTATTTTAGTCGACTAAAATTGTATTAAATTTAGTAGATGAAAGCGTTTTGAGTCGATGAAATGAGGGTCAGGAAGGGGGTAAAACCTTTCCGAAGCTGAAGTGGTTAAAATTCAATGTAATCCAAAATAAACCAATCCCCATTCAGAGCCCGGCGATGGCGGACTCTCTCAGCCTGCGCACATTGTAGCGCGTCGGTTAGTCTGGGAAATGCTCTTCATGTATGTAAACTTATTAACAAAAATGTAAAGCGAGCGTCCATTAACCGCTCCAGAATGAAGTTTGTATACAATGATATTTTCTAAAAAGGCCAAATATTTAGTTAGGAAATATCATATTCCCACCAATTCCGCACGCAGCGGGGGAGGGGGTGCCAAGCAGCGGGAATAGCTAACACTCCACAAAGCAAATACCGTTCGGAATTTTTTTAATACCATTTTAATAACCCGCCGGGCTGTCGCATTATAGAATAAAATGTTGATTGTTTTTTGTTTTTTTTTTCCTCCTGTAGCACAAATCGTTCCGATTCTTTGTGTTCCGCGGAATGATGGAAATTTTCCTGCCGCCAGACAGAAAATCTAAACTTGGCCCTTTGAATTAGTCAGCAGAGAATAAAAATATCTCGTCTGTCTCATCAAACAGGGCGGGGGTGGTGTCATGAGAATGGGAATTGTATACTGTCTGTGTGCTTTATAGTCAGATTTTATATCAGATTTCAATGGATCGGGGATACAGATACCGGGCTGGAAATTATACCACTGACAGTGACCGAGATTCAAAGTAGATGGGAATCCAATCACTAAAATCTCATATAATCTAAAGCTGAAGTATAATCTGTTTATATTTTGCACTTCCCTGATTCCCCTCCCACATAGAGATACAACCTAAATATAGAACCATTTGTTCAACTGTCCATCAAGAGCCTCTGGTTTATAGACCAGATACATCCTAAATATAGAGCCAATTATCCAACTGTCCATCCAGAGCCTCTGGTTTATAGACCAGATACATCCTAAATATAGAATCATTTATCCAACTGTCCATTCAGAGCCTCTGGTTTATAGACCAGATACATCCTAAATATAGAGTAATTTATCTAACTTTCCATCCAGAGCCTCTGGTTTATAGACCGGATACATCCTAAATATAGAACCATTTATCCAACTGTCCATCCAGAGCCTCTGGTTTAGAGACCAGATACATCCTAAATATAGAGTCATTTATCCAACTGTCCATCCAGAGCCTCTGGTTTATAGACCAGATACATCCTAAATATAGAGTAATTTACCCAACTTTTCATCCAGAGCCTCTGGTTTATAGACCGGATACATCCTAAATATAGAACCATTTATCCAACTGTCCATCCAGAGCCTCTAGTTTAGAGACCAGATTCCTCCTAAATTTAGAGCCAGTTATCCAACTGTCCATCCAGAGCCTCTGGTTTATAGACCAGATACATCCTAAATATAGAGCCATTTATCCAACTTCCATCCAGAGCCTCTGGTTTACAGACTGGAAACATCCTAAATATAGAGCCATTTATCCAACTGTCCTTCCAGAGCCTCTGGTTTATAGCCTGGATACATCCTAAATATAGAGCCATTTACTGCAGCACTCATAGGCCATCATTTGTAATGTATACATAAGTAAAAAAAAAAAAAAAAAAGTGAAAACATTTTTTTGTCGGAATGCACCGCCCAGAAAGGAGCATACAGTAGAGTATTACAAAAATACAACTTTATTAAAGCATTGTTACATTAAACGATTCTAACATAGTTAACGCTTATAAGCATCCCATTAAAGGTACCAAGTGCACAACACTCATTTGTATTGAGTGACTAAATGGTTACATGAAAAGTACTAGTAGAATGAATTCTCAGTGCCAACATGTTTCACTTTTTTTTTTTTGCTTCCTCAGGGCTTAGGGAAACTATATAGTACTCGTCTACAACAAAAACAACAATCAATGACAAAAATATATACATGCTTTAAAAAAAATTGTATTTTTATAGTACTCTAGTGTATGCTCCTTTCTGGCCTGTGCAGGCCGGCAAAATCCCGCCCCCCTTTTTTTATTATTTTATTTTTCTTATGCACCCAAAATATAGAGCCATTTATCCAACTGTACATATGTATTCAATATTTTAATCTATGTCTGTGCAGTTCTACCAGGTCCTTATCCTTCACCATTAGCCACTATAGAGAATCCAACGAACCTTATTTATTAGAGGGGCCCCTCCACCATCACATTCCACAAGCTGGTGCCTGGAGTTGGTGAGCGGGTCACTGACTCACCCAAGTTCTCTAATAACACAGAACACCTTGTGCCACCTTTAAGCTATACTTCCCAATCTTTTCTAACCGGCTTGTTTGCAAAGCTCATCCCCTCAGTCCCGTGTGGCTATTTTCCACCGCCATTACCTTCAGCTTCCCATTTGGCCAAATGGTGATGCCACGGGGCTCTGAAAAAAAAAAAACGGCACCAGTGGCCGTTCCTTCAGAGCGCATAAGCCAGTCAGATATATAAACTACCTATAGGTAAGCCTTATTATAACCTTTGTTTCATCCGACCACAGAGTTTTGTTTCTCATGGTTGGAGAGTTCTTCAAGTGCCTTTTGGCAAACACCAAGTGGGCTGTCATGTGCCTTTTACTGAGGAGTGGCTTCCGTCTGGCCACTCTACCATACAGGCCTGATTGGTGGAGTGCTGCAGAGATGGTTGTTCTTCTGGAAGGTTCTTCTCTCTCCACAGAGAAACACTGGAGCTCTGTCAGAGCAACCATCGGGTTCTTGGTAACCTCCCTGATCAAGGCCATTCTCCCCCATTCGCTCAGTTTGGCCAGGCGGCCCGCTCTAGGAAGAGTCCTGGTGGTTCCAAAGTTTTTACATTTACGGATGATGGAGGTCACTGTGCTCATTGGGACCTTCAATGCTGCAGAACTTTTTCTGTACCCTTCCCCAGATCTGTGCCTCCATACAATCCTGTCTCGGAGGTCTACAGACAATTCCTTGGACTTCATGGCTTGGTTTGTGCTCTGACATACACTTTTACCTATAGGACCGTATAGAGACAGGTGTGTGCCTTTCCAAACCATGTCCAATTAACCAATTAACTGAATTTACCACAGGTGGACTCCAATCAAGTTGTAGAAACATCTCAAGGATGATCAGTGGAAGCAGGAGGCGCCTGAGCTCGATTTTGAGTGTCATGGCAAGTGTCAGAAACCATGAACCAGACCGAGACAGAAGTACAGTAAAATCACACTTGTTTATTAATAAAAATAAAAAGGTAAATAGAGTAAGCATAGTCAAAGCATAGCCAGAGTCCAGTAACCGGATTGAGTAGTCAGCCAAGCCAGAGTTCAGTAACCAGATCGGGTAATCAGCCAGGCCAGAAGTCAGGGATCCAAGTAGAGGAACAGCAAGCAGGATAAGGAGCCAGAAGGGATGTCAGCAAAGCCAGTCTTTAAACAGGAATGCAGGAGATGGTTTCTTGTGATGTGACCAAGGCAAAGGCAGGAATGAAGTGAGCTGGAGATCTTTAAGTAGGCAGGACTGATGAGCAGATCCACAACAGCTGGTTAACTGTGGAGAGAGATGAGAGCTGGCAATTAACCGATAGCTGAGCGGCCAGCTCTGAGAAGGAAGAGCTGAGCCAGCCCTGACACAAAGGCTGAGAATACTTATGTGCATGTGATTTTTTTTTCCTTTTTTAATTTTGATACATTTGCATATATTTCAAACAAACTTCTATCAAGTCATCATTATGGGGTATTGTTTGTAGAATTTTGAGGAAAGTAGTCCATTTTGGAATAAGGCTGTAACATACAAAATGTGGAAAAAGTGAAGGGCTGTGAATACTTTCCAGATGCACTGTACATAAAACCATTAATCCGACATCTCCGAAACCAACAGCCTATTAGTAGAGGCTTTATGGCATGCCATAAATATTTTAAACAAGCCGTGAACAGCCAGCCACATTCCTGAATTTTTTATCTCTCACTGTATAGCCAAAATCTATACATAGTTAATAACTCCTGATATAATTAAATGACATTAATAACGATCATCCACCCAACTGTAGAAATGGATTACAATCATTTTAAGACTAAATACCCCTATAATGCAAGAATCAGAGGGCTAATGGGGTACATTACTTCTCGTGAGGGTGGAGCATTTATAATATGTGTGGTCTTGTTCAAAAGGTAATTTCACGCTGGACAACAAAATTTTTGTTATCATATTCTAGTTTGTAATTATAGGGAAAGGATGACACCAATAGGAAAACTGTATCTGAAATAGGGTCTGCTGACTACCATAAAACACGTTAGCCCCTCCTCTGACCATTTGATTGGTCATAGAATTTTGGTAAATTCCCTCCTTAGGGTCCTAAAAAGATGGTTCAGGCACCTCCTAGGTTTGTGCACAGGGGCCCTCCAAAATGCAGGCAAATGTGTTCTGAAAATGGTGGCCATCTTCTGTGGTTGCTGACCCTGGAACATCCCTACTGTTCCTTATGCCTTTCCACCGCTGATCTGCCAGTATAATAGTTGACTTCAGTAGCCCATAGTAAGGCACAGGGAGAGACAGTCCATTGCAGCACCCACAGAAGATGCTCATTGTTCCAGAACAAATTGTCCTGGACATCGAGAATCCTGAGGGATCTCAGACGGCGTTCTTCCACCTTTAGGTGCCAGCTGGTTTGAGCAGAGGTCACGTCGTCACACGTGGGACTGACACTTTACCAATGCCTGGATCATAGAAATTTCACCCTCCATTATTACCATCGTGAATCAGGAAAATAAACAGCTTTCATTTTTGCAAATTTTCATTCAAAATCTGGAGAATTCTGTGAAATGTTTTTGTTTTGGAAGAAAAAGAAAATATAGGTGTTTTTGGTGGGGTTTTTTTAAGGGTACAGTGGGCTTTAATGGCTCATGAGGGTAATGGAAGTGCCTTTTCAACTAACCTAGACCTGTTCCTGTCACTCATTAGCTCCATTTTTTTTATACTTTTTTTTTTTTACAGAAAAAAAAAAGTAAAGAAAAGTTTAAAACGACAGCATACAAGTACTGATCAAATAAAAATACACAAAAGAACAAAAAAAAGAAAAACTTAAATAAACTATTGTAAACTGCAAACACACACACTAAAAACCCACAACTTGTAAATAAAAGAAAATATTTTTAAAAAAAAAAATAAGTAACAATCAAATAAAGGAAAAAATGAAATAAAATAAATAAATGAAAAAATAAAATAACAGAACACTAAGTTAAATAAACTATCAAAAACCCTGAATACACACCCCCCCCCCCTCCCACACACACACAAACACACACACATACTGTGAATAAAGGAAAACATTAAAAAAATAAAAATAAACTGATAGCACTCAAGTTACAAATAAACACAAAGAGACAAAAATAAATAGATAGATAATTAAATAAATAGATAAAAAATACACAAATAAATAAAAATACACAAAAGAAAACTTAAATAAATGATTGTAAACTGTAAACACATACACTAAAAACCCACAACTTGTAAATAAAAGGAAATCTTTTAAAAAAAATTAAGTGACAGAATACAAGTAACAATCAAATAAAAATAACAGAACACTAAGTTAAATAAACTACCAAAAACCCTAAATACACACATCACCCCCCCCCCCCCACCCCACACATACACATTCAAAACATTAAAAAATAAAAATAAACTTATAGCACTCAAGCTACAAATAAATACACAGACAAAAATAAATAGATAGATAAATAAATAAATAGATAAAAATACACAAATAGATAAAAATACACAAAAGAAAACTTAAATAAACGTTTGTGAACTGTAAACACACACTAAAAACCCACCAATTGTAAATAAAAGGGAAAAACTTTAAAACATCTATGTGACAGAATACAAGTAACAATAAAAAAAAATAGAAAAAAAACTAAATAAAATAAATAAATAAAAAAATTGAAAAAAATGAAAAATAAAATAACAGAACGCTAAGTTAAATAAGCTATCAAAAACCCTAAACACACATAACACCCCCCACACACACACACACACACATACTGTAAATAAAGGAAAGCATTAAAAAAAATAAACAGACAGCACTCAAGTAACAAATAAACACACAGACAAAAATAAATAAATAGATAGATAAATAAATAAATAAAATACACCAAAAGAACTTGTGCGCACGGAGCTTAAAAAAACACAGCTTTTACAGGAATTAAGCTTTTTTTTTTTTTTTTTTTTTGCAGCCTGTGAAAGCACCTTTATGTAATCCTATGTGTCCATGTACGCATACGCTTTACAGGAATAATAAAAAAGGAATGTTTACAGGCTTAAGAAAAAACAAACACCAAAGGCACGTTCAGGAGAGGAGCTGAAGGGCAGAAAAAAAAAACCCCTAAATGTGCCTAAACATGCATAAACGCGCATAAATGCTAGACGCGTTCATACATTCTGATGGCCAAAATAAATCAATATTCTGGCCAACAGAATTAATCAACGTTCAAACGCTAGATGCACCTAAACGTACATGCATTATGCGGCTTTGACCACATTTTTTTAAGCAGTATTTTCCAGTCAGGAGGGGCTTAAACAGACGCCTCGTGTGCATGAGGCCCAAATGAATAAAATAGAAAACACTAAATTACATAAACGAACATAAACCCCAAACACACACATGAAAAAGCCAAATACTTTAAATAAAGGGAAACCCTTAAGAAAAAAATTCAAGTGATAACATCCAAATAACAATCAAATAAACACACACAATAAATAGATAAATAAATAACACAAATCAAATAAAATCAAATAACAGAACACTTAATTAAATAGATTACCAAAAACCCTAAATACACACAAAAAAAAATCCACATACTGTAAATGAAGGGAAACCTTTTTGGAAAAAAAAAATTCAAGAGACAGCACACAAATAAAAAATCAAATATACACACACACTAAATAAATAAAAAAAAACAACAGAACTCTGACAGTGCCTTGAAAAAGTATTCATACTCCTTGAAATTTTCCACTTTTTGTCATGTTACAACCAAAAACGTAAATGTATTTTATTGGGATTTTACAGTATCTTACAAAAGTGAGTACACCCCTCACATTTTTGTAAATATTTTCTTCTAACTTTTCATGTGACAACACTGAAGAAATGACACTTTGCTACAATGTAAAGTAGTGAGTGTACAGCTTGTATAACAGTGTATATTTGCTGTCCCCTCAAAATAACCCAACACACAGCCATTAATGTCTAAACCGCTGGCAACAAAAGTTAGTACACCCCTAAGTGAAAATGTCCAAATTGGGACCAAAGTGTCCATATTTTGTGTGGCCGCCATTATTTTCCAGCACTGCCTTAACCCTCTTGGGCATGGAGGTCACCAGAGCTTCACAGGTTATCACTGGAGTCCTCTTCCCCTCCTCCATGACGACATCACGGAGCCGGTGGATGTTAGAGACCTTGCGCTCCTCCACCTTCCGTTTGAGGATGTCCCACAGATGCTCAATAGGGTTTAGGTCTGGAGACATGCTTGGCCAGTCCATCACTATTACCCTCAGCTTCTTTAGCAAGGCAGTGGTCATCTTGGAGGTGTGTTTGGGGTGGTTATCATGTTGGAATGCTGCCCTGTTGCCCAGTCTCTGAAGGGAGGGGATCATGCTCTGCTTCAGTATGTCACAGTACATGTTGGCATTCATGGTTCCCTCAATGATCTGTAGCCCCCCAGTGCCGGCAGCACTCATGGAGCCCCAGACCATGACACTCCCACCACCATGCTTGACTGTAGACAAGACACACTTGTCTTTGTACTCCTCACCTGGTTGCCGCCACACACGCTTGTCACCATCTGAACCAAATAAGTTTATCTTGGTCTCACACAGTTCAGGTGGGAGAATTTGTCCACAGGACAACTATTAGTCGTGTTCTCCACAAATCTGCCCTTTATGGAAGAGTGACAAGAAGAAATACATTGGTGAAATAAAGCCTTAAGAAGTCCTGTTTGCAGTTTGTGAGAAGCCATGTGGAGGACACAGCAAACATGTGGAAGAAGGTGCTCTGGTCAGATGAGACCACAATTGAACTTTTTGGGCTAAAAGCAAAACGCTATGTGTGGTGGAAAACTAACACTGCACATCACCCTGAACACACCATCTCCACCGTGAAACATGGTGGTGGCAGCATCATGCTGTGGGGATGCTTTTCTTCAGCAGGGACGGGGAAGCTGGTCAGAGTTGATGGGAAGATGGATGGAGCCAAATACAGGACAATCTTAGAAGAAAACCTGTTAGAGTCTGCAGAAGACTTGAGACTGGGGCGGAGGTTCACCTTCCAGCAGGACAACGGCCCGAAACATCCAGCCAGAGCTACAATGGAATGGTTTAGATCAAAGCATATTCATGTGTTAGAATGGCCCAGTCATAGTCCAGACCTAAATCACATTGAGAATCTGTGGCAAGACTTGAAAATTGCTGTTCACAGACGCTCTCCATCCAATCTGACAGAACTTGAGATATTTTTCAAAGAAGAATGGGCAAAAATAGCCTCTCTAGATGTGCAAAGCTGGTAGAGACATCCCCAAAAAGACTTGCAGCTGTAATTGCAGAGAAAGGGGGTTCTACAAAGTATTGACTCCGGGGGGCGCCATACTAATCCCCCCCCACACTTTTCACATATTTATTTGTAAAAAAAAATGTAAAATCATTTATCATTTTCCTTCCATTTCACAATTATGAGCCACTTTGTGTTGGTCTATCACATAAAATCCCAATAAAATACATTTACGTTTTTGGGTGTAACAAAATGTGGAAGATTTCAAAGGGTATGAATACTTTGTCAAGGCTCTGTAATCAAACTACCATAAACCCCAAATACACAAAAAAACCCCCACATGATGTAAATGAAGGTTAACCTTTGGGAATTTTTTTTTTTTTAAAAGTGACACGTAACAATCAAATATGCAAACAGACGAGCACCCACACACAAATAGATAAATAAATATATAAACAAACAAATAAATAAAATTACAGAACGCTTAACCACTTCTGGACTGCCGCGCGCCGATATACATCCTAACTTTGAAGAGGGATTATCTTTGTTATGGCAGCAGCTAGCTACCTTAATCCCGGTATCCTCTTCTTCGGCCGGCGGTCTGGTTTCCGATAATAGTGGTCTCTGCGGCAGATTTGCCGCAAGATCACTTTTATCAGCGGCGGGAGAGGGGCCCCCCCGCCTATGCCGCTTACCAAACATCATCTTTCCACAATATAAAAAAAAAATTAGGCTAACTGTTGTCTTATTTTTTAATTCAAAAAAGTGTATTTTTTCCCAAAAAAAGTGCGTTTGTAAGACAGCTGCGCAAATATGGTGTAACACAAAGTATTGCAACGACCGTCATTTTATTCTCTAGGGTGTTAGAAAAAAAATCTATAATGTTTGGGGGTTCTAAGTAATTTTCTAGCAAAAAAAAAAAAGTTTTTACCTTGTAAACAACAAATCTCAGAGAGAGGCTCGGCCCTTAAGTGGTTAATTAAATAAACTACAATAAACCCTAAATACACACAAAAAACCCCAGACATACTGTAAATGAAAAAGATGCAAATAAGCTAATGATCAAAAAAAAAAAAAACTACTGGAAATTAAATAAATACACACAAACAAATAAAAATAAAAAAACTCCCTTTATTTACATTATGTGGCAAAACATTATGTGTATTTAGGGTTTATGGTAGTTTATTTGTGTTCTATTATTTTATTTGATTTTTGGATTTTTACATTTTTTTTAATTAATACTTGTACTCTGTCACTTGTTGTTTAAGGTTTTCCTTTTGTGTTTTTTTTATTGTGTGTATTTACAGTCGTTTAATCTATTCAGTTTTCTTGCAGATTTGGTCAATACATTTGGTTTATCCATAATAATAATAATAATAATAATTAAATTGTAGCTGGATTATCACCACCTAATAGGATTAATATTATCAGAGAGGAGGGTGATAATAATAATAATATATATATACACACACACACACACAGACATGTTGTTAGATCTGACTGTGCGGATCGATATTCTTTGCAGACGATCTATGACTTCGCTCCGGTTGTTTTATACGTCTCAGTGATGGCAATGGGGGTGTCAGTCAACCCGCCAACTCACTAATTGGTGGTTGTGATGGAGCGTAATCAATGCTTTTATATCGACGCCTCTATCTGATTAAGTAATGACGGCTCACACCTCACCCAACTGGAAGAATTTCCAGAGTTTGGAAATGTGATCGTGTCAGAACAGGAAGACGTTTAATCGGGGGGGAAATCCGAGGGGGATTATGGATCTGAGGATTTATTGTCATCTCTCACCTAATGATGATTCTGTGTGCAACACGCACTGCATCAACCTCAGCCCGATCAATAGAGAGTATTGGCATTACAGCATTTTGATTACAGGGACTTCATCTGATAATAAGCTTATTGATAAAGGTGTAGGGTGTGATATATTTAGTACACATTTTTTTATTTTTTTTTTATTTTTGTTTGGAGGGGGTTTGGCTAAAAGCCATTAACCACTTGCTGTCCGGACCAATTCTGACATTTTTCACATGCATGTTAAAATCAGCATTTTTTTTTTTTGCTGGGAAAATTACTTAGAACCCCCAAATATTATATTTTTTCTAAAAGCAGAGGCCCTGGAGAATAAAAACAGTGGTTGTTTCAATTTTCCCAAGGGCCTGGTATGTACCTGGGGGGGGGGGGGTTGGGGCTTCACGCTGCTTTCTTTCACGATTTTTTTTTTAGACAGCCATTCTTTTTTTTGTTTACGTTCAGCCATCAGAGGGGAAGCCCGCTGACAGCTGATGACTCATCGGTTGTTAAGGACACGCCGGATTGCTTTTCCAGCTCCCTCCTTAGCAACAAGCTATATACAGTGTAAAAAAAAAACGCAAAGCGCGGAACAATCGCTGAGAAATCGCGGTAAAAATGCACCCCCAAAAAGCGGCACAGCAAAAAGCACAGTAGAAATGCTCAAAAGCAACATACATAGATGTGAGTTAAGCCTTAATGAGGGAATTGAGCATTTTTTTTCCCTCCCACCTCCGCTTGCCTTATTTGGTCTACTGAGGCATTAAAGGGATTGTAAAGCTTTGTTTTTTTGTTTTTTTTAAATAACAAACATGTTATGTTTGTGAACAGCAATTTTCAAGTCTTGCCACAGATTCTCAATTGGATTCAGGTCTGGACTGTGACTGGGCCATTCTAACACATGAATACACTTTGATCTAAACCATTCCATTGTAGCTGTGGCTGGATGTTTCGGGTCGTTGTCCTGCTGGAAGGTGAACCTCCGCCCCAGTCTCAAGTCTTTTGCCGATTCTAACAGGTTTTCTTCTAAGACTGCCCTGTATTTGTCTCCATCCATCTTCCCATCAACTCTGACCAGCTTCCCTGTCCCTGCTGAAGAAAACCATCCCCACCACATGATGCTGTCACCACCATGTTTCACAGTGGGGATGGTGTGTTCAGGGTGATGGGCAGTGTTAGTTTTCCCCACACATAGCGTTTTGCTTTTAGGCTAAAAAGTTGAATTTTGGTCTCATCTGACCAGAGCACCTTCTTCCACATGTTTGCTGTGTCCCCCACATGGCTTCTCACAAACTACAAACAGGACTTCTTATGACTTTCTTTCTCCAATGTCTTTCTTCTTGTCACTCTTCCATAAAGGGCAGATTTGTGGAGAACACGACTAATAGTTGTCCTGTGGACAGATTCTCCCACCTGAGCTGTGGATCTCTGCAGCTCCTCCAGAGTTACCATGGACCTCTTGGCTCTTCTCTGATTAATGCTCTCCTTGCCCGGCCGGTCAGTTTAGGTGGACAGCCATGTCTTGGTAGGTTTGCAGTTGGGCCATACTCTTTCCATTTTCCGATGATGGATTGAACAGAGCTCTGTGAGATGTTCAAAGCTTGGGAGATTTTTTTTATAACCTAACCCTGCTTTATACTTCTCCACAACTTTATCCCTGACCTGTCTGGTGTGTTCCTTGGCCTTCATGATGCTGTTTGTTCTCTAAGGTTCCCCAACAAACCTCTGAGGGCTTCACAGAACAGCTGCATTTATACTGAGATTAAATTACACACAGGTGGACTCTATTTACTAATTAGGTGACTTCTGAAGGCAATTGGTTCCACTAGATCTTAGTTAGAGTAAAGGGGGCTGAATACAAATGCCCCCCCCCCCCACACACACTTTTTACATATTTATTTGTAAAACATTTTGAAAACCATTTATCATTTTCCTTCCACTTTACAATTATGTGACACTTTGTGTTGGTCTATCACATAAAATACCAATAAAATCCATTTATATTTCTTGCTTGTAACATGAAAAAAATGAATACTTTTTCAAGGCACTGTACATATTGTATCTTTTTTTTAGATACTTTGTATCAAGCTGAGGATGAATTGTAGCAATGATTATTTGTATTTTATTCTTGGTGGATTTGTGGGGTGGATTGGGAGCGCTTGGTTTGTCTTGATATTTATATCACTGGCAGCACTAAGTAGGAAGACGAGCATGCCTATGTAATGACAGACCGCAATTCGCTGCCCTCCATCTGCACAGATAACGACTATACACAGAAACATGGCGGAACGCTCCAATCACTAAAAATGTTGCTGTCATTCTGCTCCTGTGTTCCGTACCTTCACATAAATGCATTCTAATTCATTGACAGATCTGCACCCTCACCTAAACCTTCTACGTTCATCGTTTATTTCTTTTTTTTTCTCGCCATTCTCTCCTTACACCCCTCGCTACGAAGCCTTTTACCGTAATTGTGATTAGCCGTGCAACGGGTCTACCCCCCCCCCATGCTGTCCTAATTGGCATGATTATTGCATATTTATGGCCGGCGTGATAAATATGTACGCACGTGTCTTCACTAATCAATACCGCCAGTGAAATGTAAGTGTCACAATTATGGGCGAGCGCTGATTGCCGCTCAGCTATTATTCATTTGCTGTTTGTCATTATGCAGCATATGTTCACCGTGGATGTTCTATCCCGAGTGATGGATGGAATGTTCTAGGAGCACCGCGCAAACTTTCCTGCAGAGTAATATTGAGGATTGCGGTTATACAGTATCTCACAAAAGTAAGTACACCCCTCATATTCTCTTCTATCTTTTCATGTGACAACACTGAAGAAATGACTCTTTGCTACAATGTAAAGTAGTGAGTGTGCAGCTTGTATAACAGTTGCTACAATGTAAAGTAGTGCTGCATGAGTGCTGCCGCCACTGGGGAGCTACAGTTCATTGAGAGAACCATGAATGCCAACATGTACTGTGACATACTGAAGCAGAGCATGATCCCCTCCCTTCAGAGACTGGGCCGCAGGGCAGTATTCCAACATGATAACCACCCCAAACACACCTCCAAGATGACCACTGCCTTGCTAAAGAAGTTGAGGGTAAAGGTGACGGACTGGCCAAGCATGTCTCCAGACCTAAACCCTATTGAACATCTGTGGGGCATCATCAAATGGAAGGTGGAGGAGCACAAGGTCTCTAACATCCACCAGCTCTGTGATGTCATCATGGAGGAGGGGAAGAGGACTCCAGTGACAACCTGTGAAGCTCTGGTGACCTCCATGCCCAAGAGGGTTAAGGCAATGCTGGAAAATAGTGGTGGCCACACAAAATATGGACACTTTGGGCCCAATTTGGACATTTTCACTTAGGGGTGTACTCACTTTTGTTGCCAGCGGTTTAGACATTAATGGCTGTGTGTTGAGTTATTTTGAGGGGACAGCAAATTTACACTGTTATACAAGCTGTACACTCACTACTTTACATTGTAGCCAAGTGTCATTTCTTCAGTGTTGTCACATGAAAAGATAGAAGAAAAGATTTACATGTGAGGGGTGTACTTACTTTTGTGAGATACTGTATCTCATTTATATAAAAAATATCATCATTTATGGACTCAACCGGTCTTCAGATATACTCTGATATTTAGATACTGCAAAACTATTAGGAGATTTATCGGTGGCGGCTGGTGGTCAAAGTGGGGCGGCAAGTGGACCTGGCCCCCTCACTCGCACCTCGACTCCGCCCCCCGCGGTTCACGATCGATTGAAACGGGGTGATCCACTGACACTCTCCAGATACAAGATATATTATACAGGAGTGACATCACCGCTCTCCAGATACAAGATATAGTATGCAGAGTGACATCAACACTTTCCATATACAGGTAATATACACTAGTGACATCACCGCTCTCCAGATATAAGATATATTATACAGGAGTGACATCACAGCTCTCCAGATACAAGATATATTATACAGGAGTGATATCACCGCTCTCCAGATATTAGATATATTATGCAGGAGTGACATCACTGCTCTCCAGATAGAAGATATATTATACAGGAGTGACATCACCACTCTCCAGATACAAGATATATTATGCAGTGTGACATCACCACTTTCCATATACAGGTAATATACACTAGTGACATCACCGCTCTCCAGATATAAGATATATTATACAGGAGTGACATCACCGCTCTCCAGATACATGATATATTATGCAGAGTGACATCACCGCTCTTCAGATATAAGATATATTATACAGGAGTGACATCACCGCTCTTCAAATCTTAGATATATTATACAGGAAAAAAAAATCTCATTATGGCCACTAGATGGAGATATTGACCACTGTAAATTATTCACAGTAAAGTATTTATTTTCTATGATCATCGGCTCCATCTAGTGGCCACAATGCATTATTTTCCAGATACAACCTATCCTGTATGAATAAAAAACATTCGACCTGGAGAGAAAATAGCTAAGTAACATTCATTTGGCCCCCATCCCACATAAATCATGTATATTTAGCTTCACAGGGCAAACAGCTCTGCAAAGGTTTTATAAATGCAACCCTATGTGTTACTGCAACACCACCTGATCTAAACAGGCCTTTGAATAATCAACACCAATTAGCAAAATAACTAATAAAGAAAAATTCATTTTAAAAATGTAAATAAATAAATAAATTATTATTAATAATAATAATAATAACAATAATAAATAATAATTCATAAAAAATAATAAATTAATTAATAATTAAAAAAGAAATACAAACAAATAAATAAAAATAAATAAATAAAAATGTATTCCAGTGGTAGAGTTTGGATGATTACTATCTTTTTTTTGTTACTATTTGTCTGATCACACACAGAGCTCCCTTATCTTCTTAGTGACAGATGGAGCTTTGATATTACACCTCGTGTGTGATCGATGTCTCCCCGGATTAGTCTCCGCTTTGTGATGCTGTAAACCGATCGATGGTGTAAATTTCTGGTTGGATCAGAGGAAGGAGCTGAGCATTACAGGCAACGGATCCAGGAATTGGAAGTCAGGTTTCTAACAGACTTCTGTGATATTGATCTGATATTGATCGGAAATACCAACTAAATGCTACATTAGTTAGTTTGTCAATAACCTATAAAAAGGGAGCGAAGACAGCGCAGAGCGATCACCATCACACATTGTACTCTCAGTCAATACTCTGAGTTATTCGTCACTAGAATTCCCCCCCGATGGTAACAAATGAACAAGTAGATGAATGATAAAAGAAATTAGAAGACTTTAACAATCCATGACTAGATCTTTAAAGTTGAAAAATAATTTCTTTATATTATATCACCCCCCTCCCCCCCACTCCATCAACGTGCTAAATAAAACATTTCCATTTTCATTACAAGCCTAATTTTAGATTCAGTGGTGTCATTACTGGATCCCTTTGATTCTCTATGCAATGGAGGCAGATCAAGGCTGGTGGGAGGGGCCAGCAGTGGGCTGTACATAACTTACTTAAACCATCACAGCCCCTTGCCTCAGTACTCCTCTCAAGAGCCCTCAGTCCTGATGCAAGCAGTGGGCTGGCTCTTGGAAGGAGTTATGCAAATAATAAAATGCTTTGATGGGTGGGTGTCATTCTCCAGGAGAGGGCGTTCCTATGCAGGATGAATTTGCATGCAGACCACCCTAGAGGAGCATACTGAATGAACAGTGGACCAGCAAGCAGTGGGACTGCAGACCCCATAGAGGAACATACTGGATGAAGAGAAGACCAGACCAAGCAGGGGGAGTGCAGACCCCATAGAGGAGCCTACTGGATGAAGAGCAGACCAGACCAAGCAGGGGGACTGCAGACCCCATAGAATAACATACTGAATGAAAAGCAGACCAGACCAAGCAGTGGAACTGCAGACCCCATAGAGGAATACACTGGGTGAAGAGAAGACAAGACCAAGCAGTGGCACTGCCGGCCCCATAGAGGTGCCTACTGGATGAAGAGCAGAGCAGACCAAGCAGTGGGACTTCAGACGCCATAGAGGAGCATACTGGATGAAGAGCAGACCAGACTAAGCAGAGGGACTGCAGACCCCATAGAAGAGCATACTGGATAAAGAGCAGACCAGACCAAGCAGGGGGACTGCAGACCCCATAGAGGAGCCTACTGGATGAAGAGCAGACCAGACTAAGCAGGGGGACTGCAGACCCCATAGAGGTGCATACTGGATGAAGAGCAGACCAGACCAAGCAGTGGGACTGCAGACCCCATAGAGGAATATCCTGAATTAAAAGCAGACCAGACCAAGCAGTGGAACTGCAGACGCCATAGAGCAACACACTGGATGAAGAGAAGACCAGACCAAGCAGTGGGACTGCAGGCCCCATAGGAGGTGCCTACTGGATGAAGAGCAGACCAGACCAAACAGTGGGACTGCAGACCCCATAGAGGAGCATATTGGATGAAGATCAGACCAGACAGTGAGACTGTAGACCCCATAGAGGAGCATACTGAATGGAGAGCAGAGCAGACCCAGCAGTGAGACTGCAGACCCCATAGAGGAGCCTACTGGATGAAGAGCAGACCAGACCAAGCAGGGGGACTGCAGACCCCATAGAATAACATACTGAATGAAAAGCAGACCAGACCAAGCAGTGGAACTGCAGACCCCATAGAGGAATACACTGGGTGAAGAGAAGACCAGACCAAGCAGTGGCACTGCCGGCCCCATAGAGGTGCCTACTGGATGAAGAGCAGAGCAGACCAAGCAGTGGGACTTCAGACCCCATAGAGGAGCATACTGGATAAAGAGCAGACCAGACCAAGCAGTGGGACTGCAGACCCCATAGAGGAGCATATTGGATGAAGATCAGACCAGACAGTGAGACTGTAGACCCCATAGAGGAGCATACTGAATGGAGAGCAGAGCAGACCAAGCAGGGGGACTGCAGACCCCATAGAATAACATACTGAATGAAAAGCAGACCAGACCAAGCAGTGGAACTGCAGACCCCATAGAGGAATACACTGGGTGAAGAGAAGACCAGACCAAGCAGTGGCACTGCTGGCCCCATAGAGGTGCCTACTGGATGAAGAGCAGAGCAGACCAAGCAGTGGGACTTCAGACCCCATAGAGGAGCATACTGGATGAAGAGCCAACCAGACCAGACAGTGTGGGACTGCAGATTCTACAGAGAAACATACTGGATGAAGAGCAGACCAGACCAGACAGTGTGGGACTGCAGATTCCATAGAGAAACATACTGGATGAAGAGCAGACCAGACCAGACAGAAGGACTGCTGACCCTATAGAGGAGCATACTTGATCAACCGCAAATCAGACCAGGCAGCATGGCAGTGCCACCAACCAGAGGGAGCCAGGCAGTGTAGGAGCAAGGATGGTAACGCTTTGGGCAACATAAAAAAAACCTGAGAAGGGATCCAATATTGTTCCATTCTGTCCAAACCTAAAAAAAAAAAAACAAACAAAAAAAAAAAAACATTTCCCACTTTTAGAGACATGTCAACTATTCATTCATAGTCTATTCATTAAATAATTGCTGGAAGGACCTCCGGAGGTGCACCCGTATTACATCAATCCCCCAATGAAATTTGTTTATTCAACCTTATTATTGTGTCTTTTATAAATGGCCCCGGGCAGCCATAAACCGTTCCTTGAGTAACATTGTTCAGTTAATGGTTGTAAAATGTCCGTCAGGCCCCTGTCATGGCTAATCTCCCCAGGAGCTATCATTCTAAACCTGAACCCGGCAGAGGGGCCTGCTGGGCGGGGGATTGATTAATGAGGGTCTGTGGGCAAATTGGAAAGAATAATGAAGTGCTAATCTATCAAACTCCAGACTGAGGCAGATCTGTGCTGTGTTCATACAGACAACGAATGTTATGTAATAGAGCAGAAAAACACCATTCATAGAAGGTTCCATTGAAGCAGAACATTGGCCTTCTGGTTCAGTCTTGCACAGTTGTACCGGCTTCCTCTGATTTCACTGCACACTGTGAGTTTCTCACAATGTGCATTAGTAGCTGCAGACAGAGCCCACCTCATTTACTGGTAGGAGGACGTCCAGCATCTAGCCCACATGTGCAGGGGCTGTGGAGGAAGATGTGAGAGTGGTGCAACTGGTGGTAAACTCTGTACATAGCGCAAACCTGCACTCTGTACATAAGGCACCCCTAAACTCTACTCTCTGTACACAGCACACCACTGAACTCTGCATTCTGTACGTAGCACACCCCTAAACTCTGTGCATAGTGTACCCCTAAACCCTGCACTCTGTACGTAGCGTACCCCTAAACCTTGCACTCTGTACATAGCACACCCCTGAACTCTGCACTCTGTACATAGCAGACCCCTGAACTCTGCACTCTGTACATAGCAGACCCCTGAACTCTGCACTCTGTACATAGCAGACCCCTGAACTCTGCACTCTGTACATAGCAGACCCCTGAACTCTGCACTCTGTACATGGCACACCCCTGAACTCTGCACTCTGTACATAGCACACCCTAAACCCTGCACTCTGTACATAGAGTACCCCTGATCTCTGCACTCTGTACGTAGTGTACCCCTAAACCCTGCACTCTGTACATAGCACACCCCTTCACTCTTCACTCTGTACATAGCACACCCCTGAACTCAGGACACCCCGGAACTTTTCACTCTGTACATAGCAAATGGCTAAACCCTGAACTTTGTACATAGCACAACCTGGAACTCTGCACTCTGTACATAGCGCACTCCTGATATCTGCACAGTACACCCCCAAACTCTGCACTCTGTGCATAGCACACCCCTGAACTTTGCACTCTGTTCATAGTACATGGCTAAACCCTGACCTCTGTACATAGAGCACACCTGAACTTTGCACTCTATAACAGTGCACCACTGAACACTGCACTCTGCACATAGCACACTCCTGAACTCTGCATACATAGTCTTACTGACATAACCAGCCCTTTGAGGGCAACCATAATGCTGATGTGGTCTGCAATGAAATTGAGTTTGAAACCCCTGATCTAGCCCTTTCATCCCCACCCTGACTGTCCTTGGACTGCCCTTTTCATTCATTGGATTTGAGATCTTACATTCATGGAGGCTTATCATAACATGCGTGCATTACCTACAGTGGTTGGCATGCAGCTGCAGCCTTAGGGCAAGATTTAGGGCTCATTCACAGTAACTTTGCTCTCTGAAGAGTGCTTTGAAATCAGATTGCACCTCACAGAACATTTGGCAGGTGGTGAGGAGGCATTGTATCATCGTCTCACTGCCGACTTTAACCTCTTGAAGCCCGCTGTTGATGAGCACTTGCAGAGTAGCCCCACTTTCTTGAATGGGTAGCGTTTGGTGGTCACTACGCCTGCTAAAGGGGTTGTTGCAGCCACTAAGCAAAGCTTTGCAGCTGTGGCATGTGTACACCCTGGCCACTGCCTCTATAGCTTAAAGGGAGTAGCGGTTGAGGTGAAGAAAATGAATGGCCTCTATGACCAAGCCCCTCATGGGTGAAACATGCTAGTTTCCTCCATGGATGGAGAATGAGAGATAAAGCCATTTACAGTATATAAAATTTTGTTTACAGATGAGTTCATAGTGTGCTGCTTCTGGGTACTGACAGGCGCCATTTTTTAGTAGTCAAGGCACTAGTGTGAACGAGCCCTTAAAGACTCTTTACAGTATAAAAAAAAGCTACAATGAATGAGAAGATATATATTTAGGGATAATGTGCTGTCGGTGAAATCTTTAATATCAATGTGCCGCTCTCCATAAATAACTCACACTTGTCTAAATGTTTTGAATACTGAAAGCGAAGATCTTTACTTTCCTAATTATGATGAATGGGAAACGATTTCCCCGAGGTTCCAGTAAACGGGACCTGAGAACAACCAGCCAAATATTTCCAGAAGTCTAAGGTAAAAACCTAAACGCAGTAATTATTACCTATACACAGGAACAGCCCAAACCACAGGCAGGCAGGAAGGTTTAGGAGAACTCCGGGGAACCACAAACGGGGGGAAAAAAAAAAAGAAAGAAAAGAATTTCTACAAAAAGGAAAATTAAAAAGGCAACAAGGGAGGGGCCACATGGTACACGGAGTTCATAAAGAAAAGTTCTTAAAGCAAAAGGTAACATCTGGGAGTGGATGATGATGGTTGTGCACGGGTTGCCTTTAACAGTCATGTGTGTTAAGTGCCGTCAACTTGGGTCCGAGTCCCAGTGACTTGATGAATGAGAAATCTAAAGAGGAGTCGATTTGTGGTCAATGTGTCCAACCATCTAGTAGCCGGTCTCTCTCTTCGTCTGGCACCTTCGATCTTCCTTCTCCGGTGATCTCTCTCTTCTGACAGTGTGACCAGTATAGGACAGTTGTAAGTTCATTAGGGCAGTCATTCCCTTATCAGTCATACACGTGCAGAACACTTAAATAATGGGGACCTGTCCATGACTACTTCTCAGTGGGCCATAGCTTTTGGTGGTCACTGGATCCTTTAAGCAGCCTCTCCCAAACTTCTTATAACCCCAGAGAAATCGTTGAAATTATCAGGACCCAGGGAACCCCTACTAAGATTAGTACATGGGGAGGCAATGGACAAATGCCCCTTAGATTGAAGAGGTCGGTGGGAAGAATGCCCCCCTCTCAACAGTGGTGGGGGGGATGCCACCCTTGCAGTCAAGCCCTGGTTCTACCAAGTGGTCCTAGACCTATAACTTTGCAGGTACCATCAGATGGAAGGTCAATCAACCAGAGCTCCAGAAACCCATAGCCACCTATAGAGGAACCCTACGGTCCATGGAACCCTGGTTGGGAATGGTTGCCTTTAAAAAAGGGAAAATATTTTTATAACTGTTGGCTCTATCATGTGGTGTTGGATCTGGAACTATAGAGGCACCATTAGATGGAAGGTCAATCAACCACATCTTCAGGAACCCCTACCACCTCTAGAGGAACCCTAAGGTGCACGGAGCCCTAGTTGAGAAAGGCTGCCTTTAAGGGAAGGAAATATATTATTATAACTGCTGGCTCTACCAAGTGGTGATAGATCTGGAACTATGGAGGCACCATCAGATGAAAGGTCAATCAGCCATAGCTCCCGGAACCCCTAGCCACCTCTGGAGGAACATTAAGGTCCACGGAAACCTGGCTGAGAATGTCTGCTTTTAAGGGGAGGAAAATATTATTATAACTGCTGGCTCTACCTTGTGGCAGTGGACCTGGAATTATGGAGGCACTATCAGATGGAAGGTCAATCAGCCATAGCTCCAGGAACCCCTAGCCACCTCTAGCAGAACCCTAAAGGTCCACGGAACCCTGGCTAAGAATGTCTGCCTTTAAGGTTAAGGAAAATATTGTTATAACTGCTGGCTCTATCAAGTGGTGGTAGACCTGGAATTATGGAGGCACTATCAGATGGAAGGTCAATCAGCCATAGCTCCAGGAACCCCTGGCCACCTCTAGAGGCACCCTAAGGTCCACAGAACCCTGGTTGAGAAAGGCTACCTTTCAGAGAAGCAAAATATTTCCATAACCATATTTCTTATTAGATAAACAGCAAAAGTGTCACGCTATAACATTTCAGTATCATGTCTTCTATCTGGTAATTTTCTTGGAAAGCGTTCTGAATGTCAGCTTGTGAAAGTTTCACTTATGACGCGCACAATGCGGATATACTTTGCAATTGTCATTATATCAAATCTCCAGGTAATTGTCATATTTCCAGATAGGAAGCCAATCGGGTCTGTACGTCAAGATTTATTAAACTGCATCTCTTGGGTCAGATGCGGCGGTAATGCGGCTTGAAGCATGAGCGGAGCGGGACGCGAATTATAATTGTGTAATAAGGTGGAGGCTCTGGAACATCTGCCACCCATGAATATTCTTGGCGTGATGGTTTAGATGAAGATAATAAAGATATCGGAGGACAGGAGGAGGAGGTTCCAGAGAGGAAATGGAGATGGTTTAATCAAAAGGTTATTCTGTTTAAATCTGGGAGGTGAAGAATAAATGCCACTTATTACTTCCAGCAATTCTCCCCGATTCCCCGGACTGTATCATGGAGATTATCCGGGAGATGATAGACTTCCCTCTGTGCTTCATCTCCTCTACCGATCCCAATCTGATATATCAATTTACACAACTCCTCCCCTCATTATACACCGGAGTCACTCTCTACTCAACTCCGAATATAATAATTTATTGTAAAGTGTCTGTCCCTCCATATCAATCTACTTATCACTCCATCCATCCATCCATCCATCCATTCATCCATCCATTTATCTATCCATTCATTCCTTCCTCCCTCTGCTATGTATCTATTCCCCATCCATCTAGCCATCCATCCATCTCACTATTCGCCCATCCTGCCATTCCTCCCTCCCTCTGCTATTTATCTATCTATTCATCCATCCACTATCTATCTATCCCCCTCATCCCCATACACTTTCCCCATCCATCTCCCTATCTATCTACTACCTTATCCATCCATCCATCCACACGACCCCTTTTCATCTATTCATCCCCCATGTATCCATCCACCCATCTCCCTTTCTACCCATCCATCCATCTCCTCATCCACCCCCCCCCCCCAATCCCCTACCCTTTCATCCATTTATCCCCCCTATCTAGTATCCATCCATACACCCGCCTATCTATCCAACCATCCATCCATTAAATCTCCTTATCCATCCATTTCAACATCCATCTATTTATCTATCCATCAACCTGTCCATTTATCTATCCATTCCTCCCTCCCTCTGCTATGTATCCATCACCCATCCATGTATCTATTCATCTCACTATTCACCCATCCATATATCCATTCATCTCACTATTCACCCATCCCATTATCCATCCAACCTGCCATTCCTCCCTCCTTCTGCTATGTATCTATTCATATATCCTTGTATCTATCTATCTATCTATCTATCTATCTATCTATCTATCTATCTATCTATCTATCTATCTATCTATCTATCTATCTATCTATCTATCTATCTATCTATCTATCTATCTGTCTATCTATCTGTCTATCTATCTATCTATCTTATACATCCACCCACCTCCATTCATCTACCCCCTACCCTTTCTATCCATCCCCCCATGTATCCACCCACCCATCTACCTTTCTATCGATCCATTTCCTTATCCCTCCATCTCATCATCCACCTCCCCCCCCCCCCTCATCCATTTATCCACCTATTGCCCTGTACACACAACCGGTTTTGCCGTCGGAATAGATTCTGAAGGTTTTTACGACAGAGTCCCGACGGAATCCTGCTCAAGCTGTCTTGCATACACACCGTCACACCAAATTCCGACCGTCCAGAACGCGGTGACGTACAACACGTACGACGGGACTAGAAAACGGAAGTTTAATAGCCAGTACCCAATAGCTTCCATCTCATACTTTGCTTCAGAGCATGCGTCCTTTTTGGTGCGTCGGAACGGCATACAGACGATCGTTTTTTCCGATAGAAATTTGTTCCGTCAGAAAAATATAGAACATGTTCTCTATCTAAGTCCGTCTGAATTTTTCGACAGAAAAAGTCCGATGGGGCATACACACGGTCGGAATATACGATGAGAAACTCCCATCGGACTCTTTCTGTCGGAAATTCCGCTCGTGTATACGCGGCATAACTGTCTATCCAACCATCCATCTCCCTATCTATCCATCCATCCACTGAACCCCCTACCCTTTTACCTACCTCTCTCTCTATTCATCCATACACCCCTACCCTTTTTATTTATCCATATCTCCATCCATCCACCCCCTCATCCATCTCCCCCCATTTCCCAACCCTTTCATCCATTTGTCTACATACAGTGGGGAAAATAATGTAAGTTTGCCCACTTACGAAGAAATGAAGGGTCTATAATTTTTATCATACGTGTACTTTAATCTCCCCGGTGGTATTCCCGAGTGTGGCTCGGGGTTAAATTTCAGCACCATTAGCGGTAACCCCGAGCCACACTCGGGATTGCATTGCAGGATCCTGATGAACAATGGCGACCCTAGGGGGGGGCCAGAGGGGGCCCTGACCCCCCCAACATTATGCTGGGCCCCACCATGTGCCCCCCCAAAAAAAAAAATTTTTTTTTTTTTTTTTTTTTTTTTACAAAAAGGCAATTTCTTTTTGTTTGTATTCATATCGGATGTGCCGCATCTTACTCGGGCCACCGCTGGGGTAACACAGTCTCTATTGAGAGGGAGAACGTCCCCAGTCAGCTCCTGCAGGTGATTCCTCCCCCCTCCCTCTGCTCGCTGACACTGCATAATGCGAGCGCTCACACAACCACGGCCGCCCGATCTGCTCCTTCCCCTGCATCCTCATTGGCAGGGAGAAGAGCGAGTTTCAGGAAGGACTCCACCAGGACTCTCAGTTACTGAAAAAACAGACTGATTTCTCCTGTCCTTAGGACAAGAGAACCAGCCTGTAAATTCCAAGAGATGCCAGGCCAGCGCTGTGAATAGCAGGGGCAGGACAGCAAGAGGAGGCTGGGGAACCCCACAGTGGCAGAACACCAGGGCCCGGTGGTAAGACAACCTTTGCAACCCTGATAGTTCTACCACTGCTTTGGACCCTTATATTTTCTTGGTATGCTGGTGACATATATCTCTTGTTTTCTGCCACCCTGGGGGGGGGGGCCCCAATACAGTAGGAAGGGAGCTCACTGCAGAACATGTGAAAGGGCCGTTGTGGGGTCGTAGTAAAGGGGTAAAGGGCCCCAGGATAGATAAAATATATATAGATCTATCTATCTATCTATCTATCTATCTTTGCATTTTATATTGCCCCCCTATTTTTGTCCCTGCCCCCCCCTGTGCCCCCCTAAATATGAAAGCTGGAGACGCCACTGCTGATGAAGTATACTTACCTTGTCCCCAGGACCCTGCGTTGTCCCCCCGATGTGTCCGCTGTGTCTGTCCTCCCCCCCGATGCCTCTATGTGCCGGGCTCCGTTCCCAGCGAGCGTCGCGACCATGCTGGGGCGGAGCCCAGTGGCAAATTTAAAAAAAAGAAAATTCATAACACATACAGTACACTGTAATCTTACAGATTACATTATCATTTCACAACACTTTTGTCCCCAGTGCTTTGTCCAATGCCCTGCATGCAGTTTTATATCATATATACTGTTCTTTTCTGCCTGGAAACTTGAGATTGCCCATAGCAACCAAAAAGTGTCCCTTTACGTCAAAAGTGGTTTTAGACCAGCTAGAAAACAGCGATAGTAAATTAGAACACTTGCAAATTGAGCGATAGTGAATGGTGGGGAAATTAATTTTATTATTATTATATTGTTATTTTTTATAATTATTTATAGTTATGCATTATATTATAATTTATGATTTTGTGTTTCATACCCGGGATGTCTACTAGACTCTTGTTTGGACAGATTTAAGTGAGTTATTCCTAAGAATTACAGGCCTAAAATATAAAATGCCAAATTTCTATGCAAAACAATTGTACCGCTTTGAGACGCAAATATATGACATAATCATACCGCCAGGGTGGCTACAAGATAGAGATAGAATATCAACCAAAAATCCAGAAAAATCACATGATACGAAAGTTATAAATTGAGATGCAGTTCAGTGAGTAAAATAAGTATTTGATCCCCAAGCAAAACATGACTTGGTGGAGAAACCCTTGTTGGCAAGCACAGAGCTAAGACGTTTCTTGTAGTTGGTGACCAGGTTTGTACGCATCTCAGGAGGGATTTTGGTCCACTCTTCGTTACAGATCTTCTCTAAATCCTTAAGGTTTCTTGGCTATCGCTTGCCAACTCAAAGTTTCAGCTCCCTCCATACATTTTCTGTAGGATTAAGGTCTAGAGACTGGCTAGGCCACTCCATGACCTTAATGTGCTTCTTCTTGAGCCACTCCTTTGTTGCCTTGGTGGTATGTTTTGGTTCATTGTCATGTGGGAAGACCCATCCATGACCCATCTTCAGTGTTCTGGCTGAGGGAAGAAGGTTCTAGTCCAAGATTTTACAATACATGGCCCCATCCATTGGCCCCTCAATGTGGCAAAGTCGGCCTGTACATTTAGCAGAGAAACAGCCCCAAAGAATCATGTTTCCACCCCTGTGCTTGACTGTAGGGATGGTGTTTTTAGGGTCATACTCAGCATTTTTCTTCCTCCAAACACGGCAAGTCCCCCTCCTCAAGAAGGCACATGTACATTCATGCCAATGAACATCTAAATGATTCAGAGAAGGATTGGGAGAAAGTGCTGTGGTCAGATGAGACCAAAATTGAGCTCCTTGGCATTAACTCGACTCGCCATGTTTGGAGGAAGAAAAATGCAGACTGTGACGGGAGTCACTTTGGGCGGGGGGCTTGTGGAACCCAGCTTATCTTGGAGAGCTCTGGAAACTCGTTGTTCAGCTCAGGATTGTGCTGATACCAGTCAAAGGAAGCGTATATGACAGACTCTTCTTGAGTAAGGGGGTCTGTGACACTGACTATGACCCCTAAGAACACCATCCCTACAGTCAAGCACAGAGGTAGAAACATGATGCGTTGGGGCTTTGCCGTATTGAGGGGCCAATGGACAGGGCCATGTATTGTAAAATCTTGGATGAGAACCTTCTCCTCTCAGCCAGAACACGGATGCCATGGATGGGTCTTTCAGCGTGACAACGATCGAAAACATACCACCAAGGCAACAAAGTGGCTCCAGAAGAAGCACATTAAGATCACGGAGTGGCCTAGTCATTCTCCAGACCTTAATCCTTTAGAAAATGTATGGAGGGAGCTGAAACTTCGATTTGCCAAATGACAGCCAAGAAACCTTAAGGATTTAGAGGAGATCTGTAAAGAAGAGTGGACCAAAATCCCTCCTGAGATGTGTGCAGACCTGGTCACCAACTACAAGAAACGTCTGACCTCTGTTTGCGCCAACAAGGGTTTCTCCACCAACTACTAAGTCATGTTTTGCTTGGGGATCAAATACATATTTTACTCTCTGAACTTAATTTATAACATTTGTATCATGTGTCTTTTTTTGGATATTTGGTTGATATTCTGTCTCTATCATTTAAAATACACCTATGATAAAAAATTATAGACCCTTCATTTCTTTGTAAGTGGGCAAACTAACACAATCTGCAGGGGATCAAATTATTTTTTTCCCACACAGTATCTGTCTATCCAACCATCCAACTCCCTATCCATCTATCCATCCACTCTCTATCTATCCATCCACTCTCTATCTATCCATCCACTCTCTATCCATCCACTCTCTATCTATCTATCTATCTATCTATCTATCTATCTATCTATCTATCTATCTATCTATCTATCTATCTATCTATCTATCTATCTATCTAACTGTATATCTATCTATCTATCTATATAAGTGTATATCTGTATAACTGTATATCTATCTATATATCTATCTATCTGTCTATCTGTATAACTGTCTATCTATCTATCTATCTATCTATCTATCTATCTATCTATCTATCTATCTATCTATCTATCTATCTATCTATCTATCTATCTATCTATCTATCTATCTATCTATCTATCTCTATGTAAACATTCTCAGGGTTCAGTCAGACATTCACAATAACATTCTTTGGATTTATGTAGAAATGGTCACACATAGAGAAGAATTCTGAGAAGTAATATCCCATTTGTCATCCTGTCTGGGTCAGCACAGTTCCCATAATGAAGGGTCTGGAATAGAGGAATGAATGTACAGATTGGATCTGAGAAGGAAATGTTCTATAGACTGAAATATCCTTCCAGATAGAACCCCTGATAAGACAAATTTCCCAGGGAGAGCCCTCCGTGTATGAGCGGCGTCATGGAGGACAAACCATAGAATTCTCCTGGATCTCCTGAACTCCGAACTCGTTCTGGTGCCCTTCTCTTCCCATCAGTCTAAATTGAGACAGAACCTCACAGCTTCTTCTCACGTTCCCCATTAGAGGGCAAAGGAGACCTTGGGTGTTATCTATAAGGAGTACCTGTCACCTGTCCATGCTATCATATAGGATGCTTGTAAGGCCCCTTGTGATAGCAATAAGGTAGTCAATAACAAATTAAAAAGAAAAAAAAAAAAAAGACAAAACTCCACCTCTAATAGAAATATGTCTGCCGTCATAAAATTACACAAGTTCCTTCAGCTCTGCGGAGGGCTGAGGGTCACCGAATGTTCTATTGTCTCAAAGTGCTGGACGGTTTACCGATCCTAGGTGACCCCATCAATCACCCATCAATTAATATCCAATAATTAATAATCAGTTTGCTGTTTACCATATCAGTATGCAAGAGAGATCTAGGAAACATTGTGTCTATTGATCTGGTAAAAAAGAGAAATAATCTTGCAGTAACCTACAAGAGTCTCTTTAGAACCTTATTAGTTCACCTTCCCTTCTATTCCCTGGAGCATGGATACCCTGAACAAGGCATGCTGACTGCTGGTTAGAGAGTGAGCCCAAACCCAGCCTTGTCTGACCACTAGTCAGAGAGTAAACCAGACTCATCCATCCATCCATCCCCCTATCTATCCATCCCCCTGTTCGTCCATCCATCCATCCACCTCCAATGGACATTACAACAGTGTTGTCTTGAAGTGCTGGACATCCATCTATCCATCTTCCTGTTCTTCCATCCATCAGTACAATCCCCTATCTATCCATCCATTCTTCTATCTATCCATTTGTCGATCCATCCATACATTCCCCTATCTATCCATCCATCCATCCCCCTATCTATCCATCCATCCACCCCCTATCTATCCAGCCATCCATCCATCCATCCCCCTATCTATCCATCCATTCTTCTATCTATCCATTTGTCGATCCATCCATACATTCCCCTATCTATCCATCCATCCATCCCCCTATCTATCCATCCATCCACCCCCTATCTATCCAGCCATCCATCCATCCATCCATCCCCCTATCTATCCATCCATCCATCCATCCCCCTATCTATCCATCCATCCACCCCCCTATCTATCCATCCATCCATCCCCCTATCTATCCATCCATCCATCCATCCCCCTATCTATCCATCCATCCACCCCCCTATCCATCCATCCATCCATCCATCCATCCATCCCCCTATCTATCCATCCATCCACCTCCTATCCATCCATCCCCCTATCTATCCATCCATCCACCCCCTATCCATCCATCCATCCCCCTATCCATCCATCCACCCCCTATCCATCCATCCATCCATCCATCCCCCTATCTATCTATCCCCCTATCTATCCATCCATCCATCCCCCTATCTATCCATCCATCCATCTCCCTATCTATCTATCCCCCTATCTATCCATCCATCCATCCACCCTCTATCCATTAATTCCGCCTCCCTATCTATCTATCCCCCTATCTATCAATCCACCCCCCTATACTTCCATCCATCTATCTATCCATCTCCCTATCTGTCCATCCATCCATCCCCCTATCTATCCATCCAATGATCTGTACATCTATCTATTTATCTTGTACAGCCCCCCCATATCCATCCATCTATTTGTGGATCTGTGAATCCGTACATCTACCCCCTATATATCCATTTCCCCATCTATCTATAAAGTCATCCATATGTCCCCCTGTTCTATCTATCTATCTGTCTGTCTGTCTGTCTATCTATCTATCTCTCCATCCCCCTGTTCTTCCACTCATCCATTCATCCTTCCATCCATCCATCTGTTGACCATACATCCCCCTCCTATCCACCCACCTATCTATCCATTCAAGTCACAGAGTGAACCATGGGAATACCCTACACAGTGCCAGGCCGCCTCAGTATCATTGTTGGGTCATTTGTAGGTCCAATGTGAGAAAATAAATGATCAGAACTCTGAAGTTCGTGGAGTATTGGGTGAATGCACAGCAAATGATCCTGCGGTGGAGGTGAATCAGTCTGAAGACCCCTCTTTACCCGTTCACCAAACTCTCATCCTCAGGGAATTAGCCTGACCCCAATATCTGGCCACTAGGCAGAATCCATAATGCCCCCCCCATCCATCACACATCCCAGGAACACTCACTTGTCTTCTTCAAATTCAACTTTTGTTCACATTCTCCTTTTGCTACGCCAAGGAGGTAGATCTGTTCCTCTTTGGTGATGACATCATCGGCATCCACCTGGAGGACAGAAGAGAGAACGGCAAAACTTTAGTCAGGGGAACCGACTTTAAATAAAATCACATACAGCAAACAAGATAGAAATGTTTTCTGTAACAAAGATTGAAGATGTGCTCCAGAAAGGTCTATTCATAGATCTATACTGACCCCTATAGTGTACGAGGGGAAAAAAAATCCACTAATTGAAAGGAGCGCCAGACCAAAAGGATAAAAAGAGTCCAAATTCATTTATTACTTCATACTAAAAACCATCCAATGTGTTTGTAAAATGTCCAACGTGTTTCAGGGGGATTACTATGCCAGAGCCACACCGCCGATTCACCATATCATACAACTGCTCCATCCTGAGGAAGCCATAGAAACGCGTCACCAATTGCACGGGAAGGACGGCCTGAAAACTATCCTGAGATGTAATCAGAACATTGAGAAAGCGTATGATAATTGGTTATTTTGTCCTGGCCCAAGATTACGAATGTTGTTTCTCCTATGTATGATTTTAGGGTACTGCACTTACCCTATTGGACCTGTGAGGGTTCTCATACATATTTGAAAACTATTTGTGAATATATGATTTTATGGACAGCTGATTGACCTCATGGTACAAAATCCGATGTTGTAGAGCAGTGATCTCCAAACTGGATCCAGCCCTTTGCATGCTTTTATCCAGCCCTTGGAGCACTATTCCTTAAACCGACATCAAAGATGGGGCACTATTCGTCCCACTGACACCAATGATGGGACACTATTCCTCCCACTGACACCAATGATGGGACACTATTCCTCCCACTGACACCAATGATGGGGCACTATTCCTCCCACTGACACCAATGATGGGACACTATTCCTCCCACTGACACCAATAATGGGGAACTATTCCTCCCACTGACACCAATAATGGGGAACTATTCCTCCCACTGACACCAATGATGGGGCACTATTTCTCCCACTGACACCAATGATGGAACACTATTCCTCCCACTGACACCAATGATGGGACACAATTCCTCCCACTGACACCAATGATGGGACACTATTCCTCCCACTGACACCAATGATGGGACACTATTCCTCCCACTGACACCAATAATGGGGAACTATTCCTCCCACTGACACCAATGATGGGGCACTATTTCTCCCACTGACACCAATGATGGGGCACTATTTCTCCCACTGACACCAATAATGGGGCACTATTCCTTCTACTGACACCAATGATGGGACACTATTCCCCCCAGTGATACCAATGATGGGGCACCGTTCCTCCCACTGACACCAATGATGGGGCACCGTTCCTCCCACTGACACCAATGATGGGGCACTATTCCTGCCACTGACACCAATAATGGGGCACTATTCCCCCCCTGATACCAATGATGGGGCACTATTCATCCCACTGACACCAATGATGAGGCACTATTCCTTCCACTGACACCAATAATGGGGCACTATTCCCCCCCTGATACCAATGATGGGGCACTATTCATCCCACTGACACCAATGATGAGGCAGAATTCCTCCCCCTTATACCAAAGATGGGACACTGTTACGCCCACAGATACCAGGACATTTCCTACCCCTCACTGACCATAGTCTGGGACCCCCGAAGGTTTGAAGGACAGTAAACTGGCCATTTGTTTAGAAAGATTGGGGACCCTTGTTGTAAAGCACCAGTAATGTTCTCCTACTTGGGGTTGGTACTGGGGATGTCCTTAGTTTTGGGTAGAGTGGGGGAAGGGTTAGAAATCCTTTTTCAGGTTGTTTTTCGGGGGTTCTGCTTTAATCACCTTTCAGACTTTCTCACTTTCTTTAGTTATAAAACAAATAAAAGCCGCTCGTAAAACCATTTTACTGGAAGATTATTTGACTGACGGCGCAGCTGACTCAATAGACTTGAAAAATGCAGGACCGGTAAATTCTGCGGGCATGAACCATGAGCGCGCGGTGTGGATCTGAGGAATAAATAGATGGTGTTCCCTGTAGAGGACTTCTTCTTCACGGCAGAACGGCGTTCAGACATTTCCCTGAGATGAAGAGGAAGATGGTGACAGACAGCCCTTCCCCCGGGCCGAGTCTGAGAATACAAAGTGCAGAGTCTTCCTTTCACACTACAGAAGGGTGCATTACTTCCACACCACTCACCCCCGATATATCCTCCCCCCGGGGGGCTCATCTAATAACACTGCGCTCTGTACACCCCGATATATCCTCCCCCGGGGGGGGTCTCATCTAATAACACTGCGCTCTGTACACCCCGATATATCCTCCCCCGGGGGGGGTCTCATCTAATAACACTGCGCTCTGTACACCCCGATATATCCTCCCCCGGGGGGTCTCATCTAATAACACTGCGCTCTGTACACCCCGATATATCCTCCCCCAGGGGGTCTCATCTAATAACACTGTGCTCTGTACACCCCGATATATCCTCCCCCCGGGGGGGCTCATCTAATAACACTGCGCTCTGTACACCCCGATATATCCTCCCCCCGGGGGGGCTCATCTAATAACACTGCGCTCTGTACACCCCGATATATCCTCCCCCCGGGGGGGCTCATCTAATAACACTGCGCTCTGTACACCCCGATATATCCTCCCCCCGGGAGGATCATCTAATAACACTGCGCTCCATACACCCCGATATATCCTCCCCCCGGGGGGTGCTCATCTAATACCACTGCGCTCTGTACACCCCGATATATCCTCCCCCCGGGGGGCTCATCTAATAACACTGCGCTCTGTACACCCCGATATATCCTCCCCCGGGGGGGCTCATCTAATAACACTGCGCTCTGTACACCCCGATATATCCTCCCCCCGGGGGGTGCTCATCTAATACCACTGCGCTCTGTACACCCCGATATATCCTCCCCCGGGGGGGCTCATCTAATGACACTGCGCTCTGTACACCCCGATATATCCCCCCCCCGGGGGGCTCATCTAATGACACTGCGCTCTGTACACCCCGATATATCCCCCCCCGGGGGGGGCTTATCTAATAACACTGCGCTCTGTACACCCCGATATATCCTCCCCCCGGGGGGGCTCATCTAAAAACACTGCGCTCTGTACACCCCGATATATCCTTCCCCCGGGGGGGCTAATCTAATAACACTGCGCTCTGTACACCCAGATATATCCTCCCCCCGGGGGGGCTCATCTAAAAACACTGCGCTCTGTACACCCCGATATATCCTCCCCCCGGGGGGGCTAATCTAATAACACTGCGCTCTGTACACCCAGATATATCCTCCCCCCGGGGGGGCTAATCTAATAACACTGTGCTCTGTACACCCCGATATATCCTCCCCCAGGGGGCTCATCTAATAACACTGCGGTCCATACACCCCGATATATCCTCCCCCCGGGGGGGCTCATCTAATGACACTGCGCTCTGTACACCCCGATATATCCCCCCCGGGGGGGGCTTATCTAATAACACTGCGCTCTGTACACCCCGATATATCCTCCTCCCGGGGGGCTCATCTAATAACACTGCGCTCTGTACACCCCGATATATCCTCCCCCCGGGGGGGCTCATCTAAAAACACTGCGCTCTGTACACCCCGATATATCCTCCCCCCGGGGGGGCTAATCTAATAACACTGCGCTCTGTACACCCCGATATATCCTCCCCCCGGGGGGCTCATTTAATAACACTGCGCTCTGTACACCCCGATATATCCTCCCCGGGGGGTTCATCTAATAACACTGCGCTCTGTACACCCCGAAATATCCTCCCCCCGGGGGGGGCTCATCTTAAAACACTGCGCTCTGTACACCCCGATATATCCTCCCCCGGGGGGCTCATCTAATAACACTGCGCTCTGTACACCCCGATATATCCTCCCCCGGGGGGCTCATCTAATAACACTGCACTCCATACAGCCCAATATATCCTCCCCCGGGAGGATCATCTAATAACACTACGCTCCATACACCCCGATATATCCTTCCCCCGGGGGGCTCATCTAATAACACTGCGCTCTGTAAACCCCGATATAACCTCCCCCGGGGGGGCTCATCTAATAACACTGTGCTCTGTACACCCCGATATATCCTCCCCCCGGGGGGGCTCATCTAATAACACTGCTCTCTGTACACCCCGATATATCCTCCCCCCGGGGGGCTCATCTAATAACACTGCGCTCCATACACCCCGATATATCCTCCCCCCGGGGGGGCTCATCTAATAACACTGCGCTCCATACACCCCGATATATCCTCCCCCCGGGGGGGCTCATCTAATAACATTGTGCTCTGTACACCCCGATATATCCTCCCCCCGGGGGGGCTCATCTAATAACACTGCGCTCTGTACACCCTGATATATCCTCCCCCCGGGGGGGCTCATCTAATAACACTGCTCTCTGTACACCCCGACATATCCTCCCCCCGGGGGGCTCATCTAATAACACTGCGCGCCATGCACCCCGATATATCCTCCCCCGGGGGGGCTCATCTAATAACACTGCGCTCTGTACACCCCGATATATCCTTCCCCGGGGGGCCTCATCTATTAGCACTGCGCTCTGTGCACCTTTGTGTCTTTCCACTGACACCAATGATGGGACACTATTCCTCCCACTGACACCAACGATGGGACACTATTCCTCCCACTGACACCAACGATGGGGCACTATTCCTCCCACTGACACCAACGATAGAGCACTATTCCTCCCACTGATACCAATGATGGGTCACTATTCCTCCCACTGACACCAATGATGGGGCACTATTCCTCCCACTGACACCAATGATGGGACACTATTCCTCCCACTGACACCAATGATGGGACACTATTCCTCCCACTGACACCAACGATGGGGCACTATTCCTCCCACTGACACCAATGATGGGGCACTATTCCTCCCACTGACACCAACGATGGGGCACTATTCCTCCCACTGACACCAATGATGGGTCACTATTCCTCCCACTGACACCAATGATGGGGCACTATTTACTCACAGTGACACCAACGATAGAGCACTATTCCTCCCACTGATACCAATGATGGGTCACTATTCCTCCCACTGACACCAATGATGGGGCACTATTTACTCACAGTGACACCAACGATAGAGCACTATTCCTCCCACTGACACCAATGGTGGGACACTATTCCTCCCACTGATACCAATGATGGGACACTATTCCTCCCACTGACACCAATGATGGGGCACTATTTACTCACACTGACACCAGGACCAATTTTACTCTCACTGGCCACAGTCTGGCCCCCCTAAAGTTTGAAGGACAGTAAAGTGGCCCTTTGTTTAAAAAGTTTGAGGACCCCTGCATTAACATCCATTGCAACATTTATTTACTGGATACATCAGTAACACACTAACACTATGAATAAGGCTTCGGACGAAACATGTTAGCACGATACTGCTGTAGCCTGCCATGTAGCCAATAAAGTATTATTGCAAGGGATGTTACCGGTTAGCTGCCTTTATTGTATAGGAGGAGGATTGCTATATATATGTGGTAAACAGTACAAACGCCCACTACTGCTATAACATGTCATATACAGTGCCTTAAAAAAAGTATTCATACCCCTTGAAATTTTGCACATTTTGTCATGTTATAACTAAAAACGTAAATGTATTTTATTGGGATTTTATGTGATAGACCAACACAAAGTGGCCCATAATTGTGAAGTGGAAGGGAAATGATAAATGGTTTTCAACAATTTTTACAAATAAATATGTGAAAAGTGTGGGGGGGGGGCATTTGTATGGCGCCCCCCGGAGTCAATACTTTGTAGAACCCCCTTTCTCTGCAATTACAGCTGCAAGTCTTTTTGGGGGTGTCTCTACTAGCTTTGCACATCTAGAGAGGGACATTTTTGCCCATTCTTCTTCTTTGCAAAATATCTCAAGTTCTGTCAGATTGGATGGAGAACGTCTGTGAACAGCAATTTTCAAGTCTTGCCACAGATTCTCGATGGGATTTAGGTCTGGACTGTGACTGGGCCATTCTAACACATGAATATGCTTTGATCTAAACCGTTCCATTGTAGCTCTGGTTGTATGTTTAGGGTCGTTGTCCTGCTGAAAGGTGAACCTGCAAGACAGCTTGAGCGGAATTCCGCCGGAACTCTGTTGAAAAAAACATCAGAGTTTATTCCGATGGCAAAACCGGTCGTGTGTACAGGGCATCACAGGTTTTCTTCTAAGATTGTCCTGTATTTGGCTCCATGTGTTCCTTGGCCTTCACGATGCTGTTTGCTCACCAAGGTTCTCCAACAAACCTCTGAGGCCTTCACAGAACAGCTGTATTTATAATGAGATTAAATTACACACAGGTGGACTCTATTTACTAATTAGATGACTTCTGAAGGCAATTGGTTCCTCTAGATTTTAGTTAGGGGGTATCAGAGTAAAGGGAGCAAAATACATATGCCCCCCCCCCACACACACTTTTCACATAATTATTTGTAAAAAAAAAATGAAACCCATTTATCATTTTCCTTCCACTTCACAATTATGTGCCACTTTGTGTTGGTCTATCACATAAAATCCCAATAAAATATATTTACGCTTTTGGTTGTAACATGACAAAATGTGGAACATTTCAAGGGGTATGAATACTTTTTCAAAGCACTGTAAAGACAGAAGGAGATGATATATAGAGGCAGCAGGGGAAGGGTAGGGAAGGGAAGGGATGGGGAGGGAAGGGATGGGAAGGGATGGGAAGGGATGGGAAGGGATGGGGAGGGAAGGGAAGGGATGGGGAGGGAAGGGAAGGGAAGGGATGGGGAGGGAAGGGAAGGGATGGGGAGGGAAGGGATGGGAAGGGATGGGAAGGGATGGGAAGGGATGGGGAGGGAAGGGAAGGGATGGGGAGGGAAGGGAAGGGATGGGGAGGGAAGGGATGGGAAGGGATGGGAGGGGATGGGGAGGGAAGGGATGGGAAGGGATGGGAAGGGATGGGAAGGGATGGGAGGGGATGGGGAGGGAAGGGAAGGGATGGGGAGGGAAGGGAAGGGTAGGGAAGGGATGAGAAGGGATGGGAAGGGAAGGGATGGGTAGGGAAGGGATGGGGAGGGAAGGGTAGGGAAGGGATGAGAAGGGATGGGAAGGGAAGGGATGGGTAGGGAAGGGAAGGGATGGGGAGGGAAGGGTAGGGAAGGGAAGGGATGGGGAGGAAGGGAAGGGATGGGGAGGGAAGGGTAGGGAAGGGATGGGTAGGGAAGGGTAGGGAAAGGAAGGGATGGGGAGGAAGGGAGCTGCTTCCTGATGGGGGTATTTATCCAGAAATTGTGAAATAATTGGCGCAGCGTTCCGGGTGGGGAGGGGGGGCAGCGGACGGGACATATGAATGGACCTGACATCTGGGAATTGAAGGTGTTATTAGTCACATTTAATGGTAATGCTAAACGATGCATTTCATCCGCTGTCCCTGGAATCCCTCCACACACCCCCCATCCCCCTCCCCCGGGGTCAATATGCAGCACCCCCCCCCCTCCCCCGACGTGCGGAGATGACACCGGGTTAATTAGAACCTGTTGCTAATTCCCTTCATTTCCATCAGAGTATAAGATCTAGACATGGGAGGGTTCACAGCCAGACACAGCGGTCCAGGAGTATTTCTAGTGGTAGATTACTATACTCCGATCAGCCATAACATTATCACCACTGACAGGAGAAGTGAAACGCGTCGGTTATCTCCTTACAATGACATCTGAAAGTGGGTGGGATATATTGGGCAGCAAGTGAACATGTTGTCCCCGAAGTTGGTGTGTTGGAAAAAATGGAAAAGCGCGAGGATTTGAGCGACTTTGACAAGAGCCAAATATTATTGGCTGGAGGATCGGGTCAGAGCGACTCTAAAGCTGCAGCTCTGCAGGCTCATTGATGGAGGTGGGGGGAGGGGGAGTTATCACTGATGTAGAATTTCAGGTCAGAGCGTTTCAGGGAGGGAGAAGGGAATTGCACTTGGGAAACAAAGGAGGGGGATTGGATTTGTGGTAGGAGGGGGGATTGGACAGAGGTGTTTGGCAAGCAGTGGCAAGGCGATTTGTGCTAGGAGGGGGGAGGATTTTTGCTAAGGGGGGAGGGGGTTTACAGGGGGGTTAGAATTTGTGCTAGGAAGGGGGGGATTTTTGCTGGGGGGGGGGGATTTGGGGAGGGGATAAAATTTGCTAGGAGGGGGGAGGAGTTTTGCTGGAAGGGGGAATTTGGGGAGGGGACAGAATTTGAGCTAGGAAGGGCGGGATTTTTGCTGGGGGGGGGATTTGGGGAGGGAATACAATTTAAGCAAGGAGAGGGAAGGATATTTGCTGGGAGGGGATAGCATTTTTGCTAGGAAGGGGGGAGGATTTGTGCTGGTAGGGGGGGATTTGGGGAAGGGATAAAATTTGCGGGGGGGGGAGTTCTGCTGGAAGGGGGGATTTGGGGAAGGGATGGAATTTGTAATGTAGGGGGGAGGATTTTTGCTGGGAGGGCAGATTTGGGAAGGAGATAGAATTTGAGCTAGAAGGGGGGATTTTTGCTGGGAGGGGGGGATTTGGGGAGGGGATAGATTTTGAACTAGGAGAGGAAAGGATATTTGCTGGGAGGGGGGATTTGGGGAGGGGACATAATTTGTGATGGAGGGGGAAGCATTTTTTCTGTGAGGGGGATTTGGGGAGGGTATAGAATTTGTGATGCTGGGGGGAGGATATTTGCTGGGAGGGGGGATTTGGAGAGGGGATAGCATTTGTGATGGAGGGGGGTAGTATTTTTCCTGGGAGGGGGATTTGGGGAGGGGATAGATTTTAAGCTAGGAGAGCAAAGGATATTTTCTGGGAGGGGGGATTTGGGGAGGGGATAGAATTTTTGCTAGGAAGGGGGAAGCATTTTTTCTGTGAGGGGGATTTGGGGAGGGTATAGAATTTGTGATGGAGGGGGGAGGATTTTTGCTGGGAGGGGGAATTTGGGAGGGGAATGAATTTGTGATAGAGGGGGGATTTGGGGAGGGGATAGAATTTGTGATGGAGGGGGGAGGATTTTTGCTGGGAGGGGGATTTGGAGGGGGATTTGGAGAGAGGATAGCATTTGCGATGGAGGGGGGGAGGATTTTTCCTGGGAGGGGGATTTGGGGAGGGTATAGATTTTGAGCTAGGAGAGGAAAGGATATTTTCTGAGAGGGGGGATTTGGGGAGGGGATAGAATTTGTGATGGGGGGAGGATTTTTTCTGGGAGGGGGGATTTGGGGAGGGGATAGAATTTGTGATGGGGGGGGGATTTTTTCTGGGAGGGGGGATTTGGGGAGGGGATAGAATTTGTGATGGAGGGGGAGGATTTTTGCTGGGAGGGGGGAGTTGGGGAGGTGGTAGAATTTGTGATGGAGGGGGGAGGGGTTTTACTGGGAGGGGGGATTTGGGGAGTGGATAGAATTTGTAATGTAGGGGGGAGGATTTTTGCTGGGAGGGTAGATTTGGGAAGGAGATAGAATTTGAGCTAGAAGGGGGGGGGTGTGCTGGGAGGGGGGATTTGGAGAGGGGATAGCATTTGTGATGGGGGGGGGGGAGGACTTTTGCTGGGAGGGGGATTTAGGGAGGGGATAGATTTTGAGCTAGGAGAGGAAAGGATATTTTCTGGGAGGGGGGATTTGTGGAGGGGATACAATTTGAGCTGGGGGGGAGGATTTTTTCTTGGAGGGGGGATTTGGGGAGGGGATAGAATTTGTGATGGAGGGGGGGAGGATTTTTTCTGGGAGGAGGGATCTGGGGAGGGGATAGAATTTGTGATGGGGGGGGGGATTTTTTCTGGGAGGGGGGATTTGGGGAGGGGATAGAAGGGGAAATTTGGAGAGGAGAGGATTTGTGCTAGAAGGGGGATGGGGGGGGGGGCAGAATTTGATGTAGACTCCTAACGTCATTGCTGACAGTAAGCCCACATTGGCTGTTAAGGAATTCTGGGACTTATAGTTCATCTGGATGGGGCTATTTTCCTGAAACAGTCCTGGAAGTCCCAGCGCTGCCCTGCGCCCGTCACCCGCAATGCGTCTTCCCTTTCCGGCATATCGGTGGAGTGTGTTGGTCTCCTTCCAGGGGAGATGATTGGTCTGGAGATGTCTGCGTCCATAAACTCCCCCCGGACCCCCCCGCTATGGCATGTCACAGCTCATTGCTTACACCGCGTCCCCATTTATAGAATTACTCGGATTAAACTGATAAATGAAAACTTGTCCCTCTCTCTCCGCCACACAGATCGCCATCGCCGCCGCCGGGCCCGTCCACACATTCTACAGGAAGATTCTGACAGCGGCCGCCCTCCGCTATGGTAATTGTATCTCATGGAAGGAAAAAAAAAAAAAAATCACAGAAATAATAAAAGATTATTAATAATGAAGACGACTCGCCGTCCTCCGATCCATCTCATTACCGTCACCGCCGCCCCTACAGAAGGTGCCAAATGAGTCTGAACAGCCAATCAGAGAACTCTACCATCGCACCCGCTTTCTGATGAGATAAAGGGTCTGCTAGCTATTGTATATTATATATATATATATGTATTTATATTGTATATGTAAATTAAATATTTGTATATTTTATTTGTCTATTTTATTGTATATTTTATGTGTCTATTTTCTATGCATTTATATTGTATATTTAAATGTAATTTTTGTATATTTTGTCTATTTTATATGTATTTATATTGTATATTTGTAGATTTTATAAGTATTTATGTTGTGTATATGTAGATTTTATGTGTAGATTCTATATGCATTTATATTGTATATATGAATTGAATTTTTGTATATTTTGTCTATGTAATATGTATTTATTTTGTATATTTAAATTGAATATTTGTACATTTTGTCTATTTTATATGTATTTTTATTGTATATTTGTAGATTTTATGTGTAGATTTTATATGTATTTATATTGCGTATTTGTAGATTGTATGTGTATATTCTATATGTTTTTTTTTTTATATTTAAATTGAATATTTGTACATTTTGTCTATTTTATATGCATTTATATTGTATATTTTATGTGTATATTGTATATTTTATATGTATTTATATTGTGTATTTGTAGATTTTATGTGTATATTGTATATGTATTTATATTTTATACTGAAATTGAACATTTGTATAATTTATTTGTCTATTTTAAATGTATTCATATTGTATATTTGCTCATGCTACAGGTATATGGGATTATATTGTATATTTAATATGTGTTTATATAGTATATTTAAATTGAATATTTGTATATTTTATTTGTCAATTTTTTATATGTACTTATATTATATATTTGTATTTTTTTATTATTATTTTATGTATCTGTACTGTATATTTATTTATTTATAAATTATCTTGCACACATCTTGCACTAAAATGGCTTCCTCTGATTTCACCGAACACTGTGAGCTTCTCACAATGTGCATTAGAAGCCGCAGCAAGTCAGACAGAGCCCCGCCCTCATTTCCTGGCTGGAGGACGTCCAGCGTTATCTAGCCCTCGACTCCCCTGCCTACCTGTCCCTAGCCTGCCCCCCTTCCATCCAATGGAATTCAATTCTTTCAATCACGGAGGCTCAGAATCACATGTGGGTGTTACCCAGGGGCAGTCTGCATGCAGATACACTCCTCCACACTCACACCCACCCATCAAGCCATTTGATATTTGCATAGCCCCGCCCACTGCATGCATCAGGATTGAGGGCTCTTGAGAGGAGGACTGAGGCGGGGGGGGGATGGGGGGGCTGGGATGTGTTCAGGAAGCTATGTACAGTCCCCTGCCGTCCCCTCCCAGCAGCCATGATCTGCCTGCATTACATAGAGAAGCACAGAGACCCGGTGATGACATCCGTACCTAGCTCGCTCTTTGCAGTGAACCTGGTATTAAGGTAATATTTGGCTTCTATAGGTTCTGCGAGGTAGCCGGGAGCCTGACTAATGCTGGTTGGAGTTTTTCTTTTTAAATGATACAATTACCCTTTAAATCACATGAACTCTTCATTGTCTTCCCCCTCGTTGCTTTGTTACGGTGTACAGCTGGGACACACAAAACGATCGTCTTTTCATTAAACCTCTGTTCCTCGGGCCGGGTTAACGTTAAACAGACCCCATGGCAGAGGGCCATACACCGTTCCATCTCACTTCATTACCATACAGTGGAGGCAGAAGACTAATCGCCATTTCCTTGTAATCCGTTACAGGCCTCTCGGAGCTCCATAAATATGTTATAGAGCAATCTTCCCTCCGACACAGACGGGGGGGGGGGGGTCATACCTAGAACTCCCATCCAATTAAGAATGAGAATATTGCTGGAAAACATGAGCATCCTGGTGAACCATGGCTGTCACTATGTGAGAAGGGGCCTCATAGCAAAATCAGTAAGGCCCCCCCCCCACCTCTGCCACTTTACTCTTTATCTCTGTCGTGATACAAAATCATTTCTAAATAATTTGCATAGCAATTCACTCAGTGAAAGTGCAGGGGTGACTGGGAGAAAAAAAAAACGAATGTAAATAGGCTGTATCCTGAGCTGTTTGAATGTACTTGATATAAAACTGAAAATACCTCATTTGGCCACTAGATGGAGCTTCGCATTATAACTAATTCCCTATGGTACTTTGGCTCCATCTAGTGGCCAAATGTGGAGCTGTTGGCCAACAGAGGACCATGACATTTTGGACAATTTCATGGCAGGTTCCTCCACCTCAAACTCGCTCATCCATGTCTTTATGGACCTTGCATTGGTGGGCAGTCCATGTTGGAACAGGAAGGGGCCGTCCCCAAACTGTTCCCACAAAGTTGGGAGCATGAAATTGTCCAAAATGTCTTGGTATGCTGACGCCTTCACTGGAACTAAGGGGCCAAGCCCAACCCCTGAAAAAAAACAACCCCCACACCATAATCCCCCCTCCACCAAATGATTTGGACCACAAAGTAAGGTCCATAAAGACATGGATGAGCGAGTTTGGAGTGGAGGAACTTGGCTTGGACTGGCCTGCAACCCGATAGAACACCTTTGGGATGAATTAGAGCGGAAACTGCGAGCCAGGCCTTCTCATCCAACATCAGTGCCTGATCTCACAAATGCTCTTCTGGAAGAATGGTCAAACATTCCCATAGACACCCTCCTAAACCTTGTGGATGGCCTTCCCAGAAGAGTTGAAGCTGTTATAGCTACAAAGGGTGGAGCCAACTCAATATTGAACCCTATGGACTAAGACTGGGATGCCATTACAGTTCATGTGTGTGTAAAGGCAGGCGTCCCAGTACTTTTGGTAATACAGTGTAGGTCTGTACAGTCCCGGGATTTACTACGAGCAGCAATGCTACAATGTTGCGTGCTTTGTCGCACATTCGGCTCCCTGATTCCAGAGTCGTTACACTGTCTCTACTGACGTGACCCCGCCCCCCCCCCCGGAACGCCTTTCATCGCTCCCACCTGTCCTCAGCGTTGGGTGAAGCTCAGATTTTTCTGTTTTTGTTTACTCTCCAAATAAAAATGTTTGGATGCAGCATTCCGATGAGAAATCGCGTTTCGCCGTCATCGCTACGGAGTATCAATCCAAAGTCATCACAAAAATAAAAAAAATTGCTGCAATTATACGGGCGGACCCAGGGAAAGGGGGGGAGGGGGGTTTACACAGGAATCCTTTAAGGCAAGTTCAAAGGAGCCGTTAATTTGGCGTGGAGGCGACGCAGCGCTGGAAATTCAGGTATTGGGGGGGAGGAGAGGGGACTGGGTCAGGAGGAACCGCATGTCTGTGCATGGACTGTGTCTTGTTGTCTTGAACAGAACAAAGTTCAATCCAAACCGAAAAGGTTTAAATTTTAAGATGAGGGTTGAGGAGGAACCCTCTGCACAACCCTATCTGTGTAATAAACAACCAAAAACAAGCAAACATAAGGTCCTCCTTGGTAGTCTTAAAGTCCTATCCCTCCAGGGCTCCTCAGCTCTGAAAGAAAAAAAGGGTCTTCGATAGTGTAATACCATTAAAACAACGAAGATCTTTATTAAAACCAAAAAAACATATCATTCTCACAAGAAAAGTGCACTAAATGAGACGTACAACACTTAAATAACACAAAACACACACAAAATGGGCGTAGTTCATAGTGCAGCTCAGACTCTCACATCACCATCTCAGCATAATTCTATCTCGGAAATAACTTCCTGGTAGGTGCGATGAGGTCACCAGGCTCCACTGTGGCGCGTTTCGTCACAGTCATTTAGGATAGCTATGGGTAGCAATCCTACAGAACTATGGTAAACCGGCACCTGCGTGATTGTACTGTATATCTGGTGACTGGTCTGTGTCACCTCTGATGTGCCTTTGTGATAACTATCTGCTGTGTTTTGTTTCCATGACGTAGAATGGTGGGGCAAGTCATCCGAAAAACTTTGCCAGGTTTTATAAGCCCCCCCACCAGGTGTCTCCACGCTGAATTGTAACGATGGAATAGTGGCGGATCTGATAACACTCTGCCCCATGGAAGGGACTCTATATATCACAATATTCTAATTACATAGCGGACAATATCCGTGGAACATTGACTTTCCTCCACAAGGACAGGATGCCGCGGTATCGACAGGAACAATCCAAACTTCACAAACAGGAAAATGCCAGAACATCTCCATTATTCATATAAATATTATGGTCTTCGGAGGGTTTAGCGGCTACTCTGGTCTGCGGCATCACCGGACAAGCAAGGACATATGAGGGTGAACGATGGACACCAATATGATAATGGTATGGTAATACTGACAAATGAACACAGAGGCCACCACTTATGGGCTGACCTCTAGTCAAATGCCAACTAGATCCACTGGGATAGTAATTTATTTCCTGGTGTGGTTAGGAGGGGTATGGGGCCCAGTGACATTGGTGTTCTGGTTAGGGTAGTGGTATGCGCTATCGTAGCCAAATAAATGTGGCCTGTCCACTGATCTGAAGAAAATATCACCCTTGAGGGATCTGGGACAGATCACTGAGCCTAGGAAGAGTTCCAAAGAACCCCTTTACTAGTTTACTACTCCCAAAGGACCCTTGTACTAGTTCTCCACTTTTCCAAAAGACCTCTATATTGGTTCACAATGGGCCTACTATCCAAACAGGTTTCTTTAAGGCTGGGTTCACATAAACAGTGGGTAAAATAAGTATTTAATACGTTTCTAAGTAAATATAGGTGCTATTGACATGAAATTTTCTCCACGTTGGTAACAACCCATGCAACCCATACATACAAAGACGCCAAAACAAATGAGTTCAGAAATTCTGACCTCAACCCGATAGAACACCTTTGGGATGAATTAGAGCGCAGACTGCGAGCCAGGCCTTCTCGTCCAACATCAGTGCCTGACCTCACAAATGCTCTTCTGGAAGAATGGTCAAACATTCCCATAGACACACTCCTAAACCTTGTGGACGGCCTTCCCAGAAGAGTTGAAGCTGCTATAGCTGCAAAGCAGTGGCAGCTGGTGAAGTTTTAGGATGGGGGGGGTGCCAGACCCCGCCCTTCATTTTTGACCACTCCCACTTCTCATAAGCCCCACCCCTATAGCATCCACCTACTCCGTCCCCTGTATTTCACTTGCTTACACCCATAGTGTCAGGAGTATACAGCTCAGCATCACAGGACAGAATATACAGCCCCAGAATCAAAGGACAGAGTATATAGCTCCGGAATCACAGTACAGAGTATACAGCCCCAGAATCACAGGACAGAGTATACAGCCCCAGAATCACAGGACAGAGTATACACCCCCAGCATCACAGGACAGAGTATACAGCCCCAGAATCACAGTACAGAGTATAAAGCCCCAGAATCACAGGACAGAGTATACAGCCCCAGAATCACAGGACAGAGTATACAGCCCCAGCATCACAGGACAGAGTATACAGCCCCAGAATCACAGGACAGAGTATACACCCCCAGCATCACAGGACAGAGTATACAGCCCCAGAATCACAGTACAGAGTATAAAGCCCCAGAATCACAGGACAGAGTATACAGCCCCAGAATCACAGGACAGAGTATACACCCCCAGCATCACAGGACAGAGTATATAGCCCCAGAATCACAGGACAGAGTATACAGCCCCAGAATCACAGTACAGAGTATACAGCCCCAGAATCACAGGACAGAGTATACACCCCCAGCATCACAGGACAGAGTATACAGCCCCAGAATCACAGGACAGAGTATACAGTCCCAGAATCACAGTACAGAGTATAAAGCCCCAGAATCACAGGACAGAGTATATAGCCCCAGAATCACAGGACAGAGTATACAGCCCCAGAATCACAGGACAGAGTATACAGCCCCAGAATCACAGGACAGAGTATACAGCCCCAGCATCACAGGACAGAGTATACAGCCCCAGAATCACAGGGCAGAGTATACAGCCCCAGAATCACAGGGCAGAGTATACAGCCCCAGCATCACAGGACAGAGTATACAGCCCCAGAATCACAGGACAGAGTATACAGCCCCAGAATCACAGGACAGAGTATAAAGCCCCAGAATCACAGGACAGAGTATATAGCCCCAGAATCACAGGACAGAGTATACAGCCCCAGAATCACAGGACAGAGTATACAGCCCCAGAATCACAGGACAGAGTATATAGCCCCAGAATCACAGGACAGAGTATACAGCCCCAGAATCACAGGACAGAGTATATAGCCCCAGAATCACAGGACAGAGTATATAGCCCCAGAATCACAGGACAGAGATTACAGCCCCAGAATCACAGGACAGAGTATACAGCTCAGCATCACAGGACAGTATACAGCCCCAGAATCACAGGACAGAGTATACAGCCCCAGAATAACAGGACAGAGTATACAGCCCCAGCATCACAGGACAGAGTATACAGCCCCAGAATCACAGGACAGAGTATATAGCTCAGCCTCACAGATCATGGGTAGATAGCTCAGCATTACAAATTGGTGTACAGTCGTGCTCAAAAGTTTGCATACCCTGACAATTGTGAAATTTTGGCATTAATATTGAAAATATGACTGATCGTGCCAAAAAAAATTTCTTTTATTTAAGGATAGCGATCACATGAAGCCATTTATTATCACATAGTTTTTTGGATCCTTTTAAATTTATAATGATAACAGAAATCACCCAAATGGCCCTGATAAAAAGTTTACATACCCTGGAATGTTTGGCCTTGGTGCAGACACAGAAGGTGGCACACACAGATTAAAATGACAATTAAAGGTTAATTTCCCTCATTTGTGGCTTTTTAAATCACAATTAGTGTCTGTGTATAAATAGTCAATGAGTTTGTTAGCTCTCACTTGGATGCACTAAGCAGGCTAGACACTGAGCCATGAGGAGATAGAAAAGAACAGTCAAAAGACCTGCATAACAAGGTAATGAAACTTTACAAAGATGGAAAAGGATATAAAAAAGATATCCAAAGCCTTGAATATGCAGGTCAGTACTGTTCACTCACTTATTAAGAAGTGGAAGATTAGGGGCTCTTTTGATACCAAGCCAAGGTAAGGTAGACCAAGAAAGATTGCAGCCACAACTGCCACAGGAACTTTTTGGGATACATGGAATGTTTGGCCTTGGTGCAGACACAGAAGGTGGCACACGTGTGTTACAATGGCCAAGTCCAGGCCTAAATCCAATTGAAAATCTGTGGAAAGACCTGAAAATTGCTGTTCACAGACGTTCTCCATCCAATCTGACAGAGCTTGAGATATTTTGCAAAGAAGAATGAGCAAAAATGTCCTCTCTAGATGTGCAAAGCTGGTAGAGACATCCCCAAAAAGACTTGCAGCTGTAATTGCAGAGAAAGGGGGTTCTACAAAGTATTGACTCGGGGGGACACTTTTCACATATCTGTAAAAAATGTTGAAAACCATTTATCATTTTCCTTCCGATTCACAATTATGAGCCACTTTGTGTTGGTCTATCACATAAAATCCCAATAAAATACATTTACATTTTTGGTTGTAACATGACAAAATGTGGACAATTTCAAGGGGTGTGAATACTTTTTCAAGGCACTGTATATATTATAAAAACACATGTTGGACAATTTCCATAAAGTCCCATTACAGACGGTGTAGCCCTCCATGTATTGGATTAGGGGTGTAATCTGTCTCATCCCGGTCCTCGGAGCGGATTGGAAGGCGGATTTATTTCATTGCTACTTTAGAAGAAAAGAATTCCCATAAAACTTCTGTGGATCAGCTTCTGAATTCTGCGGAGGCGCCGGGATCATCTCACAGGTGACAAATCTGTTAACAATATGGAGTCACTTTTATCTGTCTGTGCCGGGTGGATAAAAGTATCTGCAGAGAGGATTGAGGACTGCAACTAACAAAAGTTATTATTGGGATGTGTGCAGACATACAACGATTAATAACCAGCAATCTGGGCGCTTATAATGCATATCAGGCAAACACTACAGCTGTGCTAAAAATTAGGAAAGCTCTTAGATTATCGAAGAAAGTTTGCCAAAAAAAATAAAATAAAAATATATATGAAAAAAAAAAAATATACACAGTTGTGCTCATAAGTTTACATACCCTGGCAGAATTTCTGATTTCTTGGCCAATTTTTCAGAGAATATGAATGATAACACAAAAAACTTTTCTTTCACTCATGGTTAGTGTTTGGCTGAAGCCATTTATTATCAATCCAACTGTATTTACTCTTTTTAAATCACAATGGCAACAGAAACTACCCAAATGACCCTGATCAAAAGTTTACATACCCTGGTGATTTTGGCCTGATAACATGCACACAGGTTGACACAAAAGGGTTTGAATGGCTTTTAAAGGTAACCATCCCTCACCTGTGATCTGTTTGCTTGTAATTAGTTTGTGTATATATAAAAAGTCAATGAGTTTCTGGACTCCTGACAGACCCTTGCATCTTTCATCCAGTGCTGCACTGACGTTCTGGATTCTGAGTTATGGGGAAAGGAAAGGAATTGTCAAAGGATCTGCGGGAAAAGGTAGTTGAACTGTATAAAACAGGAAAGGGATATAAAAAGATATCCAAGGAATAGAGAATGCCAATCAGCAGTGTTCAAACTCTAATCAAGAAGTGGAAAAATGAGGGGTTCTGTTGAAACCAAAACCACGGTCAGGTAGACCAACTAAAATTTCAGCCACAACTGCCAGGAAAATTGTTCTGGATGCAAGAAAAACCCACAAATAACTTCAGGTGAAATCCAGGACTCTCTGAAAACATGTGGTGTGGTTGTTTCAAGATGGACAATAAGGAGGCACTTGAAGAAAGATGGGCTGCATGGTCGAGTCTCCAGAAGAAAGCCATTACTACGCAATTGCCACAAAGTATCCTGCTTACAATACGCCAAACAGCACAGAGACAAGCCTCAAACCTTCTAGCACACAGTAATTTGGAGCGATGAGACCAAAATTTTGATTTTTGGCCACAACCATAAACCCTACATTTGGAGAGGAGTCAACAAGACCTATGATGAAAGGTCCACCATCCCTACTGTGAAACACGGAGGTGGATCATTGATGTTTTAGGGATGTGTGAGCTACAAAGGCGCAGGAAATTTGGTCAAAATTGATGCCAAGATGAATGCAGAATGTTATCAAAAAATACTGGAGGAACATTTGCATTCATCATGTGAGGTATCGCTGCGATCGTTAGAGTGAGAGCAATAATTTTAGCCCTAGACCTCCTCTGTCTCCATTCCACGAACGGGCGCAATTTTGAAGCGTGACATGTTGGGTATCAATTTATTCGGCGTGACATCGTCTTTCACAATATAAAAAAAAAATGGGCTAACTTTACTGTTGTCTTATTTTTTAATTTAAAAAAATGTATTTTTTCTAAAAAAGAGTGCGCTTGTAAGACCGCTGCGCAAATATGGTGTGACAGAATGTATTGCAACGACCGCCATTTTATTCTCTAGGGTGTTAGAAAAAAATATATAATGTTTGGGGGTTCTAAGTAATTTTCTAGCAAAAAAAACAACCTGTTTTTAACTTGTAAACACCAAATCTCAAAAAGAGGCTCAGTCTTTAAGTGGTTAAGAATAAAACTCACCAGATGCTGTTGCCATTCACTCTTGTGTCTGCCAAATATTGCCTTATTAGATGTTATTGAAGAGATGCTTGTACGCGCCAATCTCCATCCAGATTAATAAAGACACTCTCCACATGTGGGGATAGAAATTGAGACAGAGTCTCCAATAGTGTAAAAGCACCTTAAGGTAATCGGTCTGTTAAAAGTAATGCACTTACACCATAAAAGATTCAAAATCTCCTTGTTAAAATTCCAAGCATGCCAGGTGACTCAGTGTTGCGATCTCCTCACAGCTTCCTTCGTACACGTGGAGTCACTGTGCCATCTCAGCGTTGCCGTGTAGTTACCCCTGACTGGTTTCGTCACTACGGACTTTGTCACAGGAGGTGGCGACATGGCACGGCAACGAAGCTTAAGTGTCAACCTCCTCATCACTTTAACGCATAGTGAGCAAATTTGGTGGACTTTTAAATCAATGGACATGGACCACGGCAATATTGTCCATCTGTCCAATTAACCCGCCTTCTGCCAGTTAAAATATAAATGATAAAATATTCACAACCGGCTAGGTGGTTAACAGCAGCATGCACATTACTGTGTCTCCCCATACTCCACCAATATGAGGCTGCACAATGCCCACCAGCCACCCGCAATCATGGGCACGAGAGCCAGAATGGGGATCTGTGTGTGTAAAAGCACCAATCCTAGTTCGGTCAGGAGAGGAGAGACAGATCGTTCCTAAAGCTTAGGAACAGCGATCGGTCTCCTCCTCCAGTGAGTCTCATCCCCCCACAGTTAGAAACACCTTCCTAGGGAACACATTTAACCCCTTGATCGCCCCCTAGTTTCAACCTCTTCCTTGCCATCAGTGACATTTATACAGCACTGATCGCTGTAAAAATGCCACTGGTCCCAAAAATGTGTCAAAAGTGTCTGATCTGTCCGCCGCAATGTCTCAGTCCCGATAAAATGTTTTTTTTTAAAATCGCTGATTGCCGCCACTACTAGTAGAAAATAATGATAATAATAAAAATGCCATAAATCTATCCCGTATTTCGTAGACGCTATAACTTTTGTGCAAACCAATATATGCTTATTGTGATTTTTTTAACCAAAAATATGTAAAAGAATATATATCGGCCTAAACTGATGAATACATTTAAAAAAAAAAATCAGATATTTATTATAGCAAAAAGTAAAAAATATTGTTTTTAAAAAAAATTGTCACGCTTTTTTTTTTGTTTATAGCGCAAAAAATAAAAACCGCAGAGGAAATCAAATACCACCAAAAGAAAGCTCTATTTGTGTGAAAAAAGGACGTCAATTTTGTTTGGGTACAACGTCGCATGACCGCGCAATTGTCAGTTAAAGCGACGCAGTGCTGTATCGCAAAAAATGACTTGGTTATTAGGGGGGCTGATGTGGTTTAAGGTCACATATGACAGCACCTACAGAAACCTTATAAGTTAAAAAAAATATAAATAAATAAAAAAATAAAAACAAAAAAAACAAAAATGAAATAAAATGTATTTCTATTTGAATTTCTACCTCTCAGTAACCCTTAATTAACTATAATCAGCCCTTATTATCTCCTTCCTCCCCTTCCCTTATCAGCTAATATTTTTCTGCTGATTTTTTCCGCATGTGTCACTGAGTAAATAAAATTTAACGATGAATTAATACATAGTATTTACTATGTCATTCATATGTAGCTTTGTTGTGCATATGCCAGCACTTACAGTAACCTTTCAATTCAAATGACACTTGCAGACAGTCTGCATGTGTCAATGAATAAATACATAGTAACAGAGCATTATTACATTGTATTTACTATTTCATTCATGTTGTAGCTTAAAGGTGTGACCTTCTATTTTACATATGACAGCCCTTTCAGAAACCTTACAATTAAAAAAAAAAAAATACAATAAAAAAATTATTTGAATTTAACCTTAATTAACTCTAATCAGCCCTTATTAACTTCTCCCTCCCCTTCCCTCATTAGCAAATATTATTTTGTTGATTTACTTTTTATTGCATTTTTTTTTTTAAGCATTAACATTTGTTTATTTTCATACATTTTGATATTTTAGTCTGCATGTGTCACTGAGCAAATACAATGCAACAATGTATTATTACATTGTATTTACTATTTTATTGTATTTCCTATTTCATATGTACCTCAATGGCAAGACCTTTTACCAACATAGCAGCAGTTATAGTAACCTTACAATTAAATTTAAAAAAAGTATTTCTATTTAACCTCTCAGTAACTCTTAATTAACTATAAATAACCCTTTTTAACCTCCCCTTCACTTATTACCTAATATTTTTCTGTTGAATTTTTTTTTTTTTTTAATTTCAATTTTTTTTTTTCTTTGCATTAACATTTGTTTCATTTTCATACATTTTGTTTGTTATTTTGCCTAAAAGGAAAATGTACAAAACTTAAAAAAATTGCCTTTATTTTCCATTTGCAAATTACCGTTTTGTACGAGAAACATCATTTTAGTGTCATTTTAAACTGAACAATTTCTTTTAGCATTAACATTTGTTTCATTTTCATACTTTTTTTTTTTAGTTATTTTGCCTAAAGAGAAAACATACAAAACTTTGAAAAAAAAAAACGTTTTTTTTTTTTTTTTTTACATTTGCAAATAACAGTTTTGTACTAAAAACATCATTTTAGTGTAATTTTAAATTGAACAAATTATAGCATACAATGAATACTTTTACTGCCAAACTACTTTACTTGTCCAAAGAATAAGGAAAAAAAAAAACTTGGCAAAAACAGAAAAAAAAAAGATTCTTTTTAAATTGTCTTTTTGTCTATGGATTACATAGAAAATACTTTTTTTTTTTTTTTTTACAAGACAATATTGTCAGGAGAAAGCCTAGTTTGTACTTAAAAAAAAGAAAAAAAGGTATCTTTTAGTTTGTTATGCTAAGTAATGATAAGCTTATCACCGAATAAACAGGTCCATAGTGGTTGTAAAAATTGCGTGGGGGGTCCATAGGGGTGTTCTAATGAAATGGGTAATACGCCGATCGGGATCTATAAAGTATTTCTGGAATTTGAAGATTCTGAGACCATTTTTCTGCTCTAAACATAAAAAAAAACAAAAAACAAACAAAAAAAAACCCCCCAGGCTTTTAGGGATGATGGTCTCTCCTGGAGCCATGTAATAACAGTCATTATGGATTTCCTAAAATCATATGTTCCCCTCTCAGCTCTCTCTCTACATTACAGAAGAGGGATAATTTCATGTTTGTTCCCGCACTTCACACTACAGAAAACACGAAGGAACACAAATGGGGAACGTCCTGAGGACACCTACATGGATTAGAGGAAAGGAGGGAGACGTTTTGTTCTAACAGACTTACAGGGACTTCGGTCTACAGTTCCGAAATTCAAAGAGAAATGCAGAATTTTAACAAGAAACTGTGTTTGGGGTAAATCTTATTAGTAGGAAGTACAACCTGCCTATTAAATGAGCAAACAATCTCAACTTTGTAGAAGAGCTGAAAACATGAAATAATGGGCAGGGCTGGTGCAAGGATTTTTGACACCCTAGGCGAAACCTCATTTTGCCACCCCCATTGGCTCCACCCCTGACTCCACCCCCTTTGCCCTGCCCATGTGACAGGAGGCGGTGCAATACAGGAAGTATCGGCTCTGCTTCCTCTAGCGCTGGCTCCAGTGCTGTGCTGCGCCTCTAATTATACTACCGGACAGACGGAGCCTGAGAATGAGTTAGTTACATGCTGCAGCCTGCAAAGCATTCAGAAGCGGAGGGAAATCAGCGGCCGGGCGACCTAGGCAGCAGTGCACCCTAGGCGGCTGCCTAGTTTGCCTAGTGGTAGCACCGGCCCTGATAATGGGGGGGAATCTCATCATTGTGGGAGGGGCAGAGACACAAACGGCTTCTGAGAGATGTCAACATTGTGGGAGGGGCAGAGACACAAACTACTGTGGGGAAATCTCCCCATTGTGGGAGGGGCAGAGACACAAACTACTGTGGGGAAATCTCCCCATTGTGGGAAGGGCAGAGACACAAACTACTGTGGGGAAAGCTCACCATTGTGGGAGGGGCAGAGACACAAACTACTGGGGGAAATCTCCCCATTGTGGGAGGGGCAGAGACACAAACTACTAAAGGGAAAGCTCACCATTGTGGGAGGGGCAGAGACATGAACTACAGCAGGAAATCTCACCATTGTGGGAGGGGCAGAGATACAAACTACTGCAGGAAATCTCATCATTGTGGGAGGGGCAGAGACACAAACAGCTTCTGAGAGATGTCAACATTGTGGGTGGGGCAGAGACACAAACTACTGAAGGGAAAGCTCACCATTGTGGGAGGGGCAGAGACAAACCTACTGTGGGGAAATCTCCCCATTGTGGGAGGGGCAGAGACACAAACTACTGTGGGGAAATCTCCCCATTGTGGGAGGGGCAGACACACAAACTACTAAAGGGAAAGCTCACCATTGTGGGAGGGGCAGAGACACAAACTACTGCAGGGAAATCTCACCATTGTGGGAGGGGCAGAGACACAAACTACTGCAGGAAATCTCACCATTGTGGGAGGGGCAGACACACAAACTACTGCAGAAATCTCCTCATTGTGGGAGGGGCAGAGACACAAACTACTGAAGGGAAAGATCACCATTGTGGGAGGGGCAGTGACACAAACTTCTGCAGGGAAATCTCCCCATTGTGGTCGGGGCAGAGACACAAACTACTGCAGAAATCTCCCCATTGTGGGAGGGGCAGAGACACAAACTACTGCAGGGAAATCTCCCCACTGTGGGAGGGGCAGAGACACAATCTACTGCAGAAATCTCCCCATTGTGGGAGGGGCAGAGACACAAACTACTGCAGGGAAATCTCACCATTGTGGGAGGGGCAGAGACACAAACTACTAAAGGGAAAGCTCACCATTGTGGGAGGGGCAGAGACACAAACTACTGCAGGGAAATCTCACCATTGTGGGAGGGGCAGAGACACAAACTACTGCAGGAAATCTCACCATTGTGGAAGGGGCAGACACACAAACTACTGCAGAAATCTCCTCATTGTGGGAGGGGCAGAGACACAAACTACTGAAGGGAAAGATCACCATTGTGGGAGGGGCAGAGACACAACCTACTGCAGAAATCTCCCCATTGTGGGAGGGGCAGAGACACAAACTACTGCAGGAAATCTCACCATTATGGATAATTAAATCTATAGAGAGAGATTATAAAATATGTGTTGGTTTGACCCTTGGATTCCATCAGTGGAATTTAGGTTATTTAAAAATATTTTTATTTCTTTGAGTGTTTTTTTTTTTAATTTCCCACCCTCTGGGTTCTGTGTTTGAGGAATCCCGAAACATTTAAAATTAACTGCAGTATGTTCAGAATGGGGCTAGCCGGGAGAATCTACGCTCGCTCGGGATTCTAGTTAGCGACTCAATCTAGATTCCGTAAAACCAATTTTGCAAGGTTTCGCTCCTTCTCAGTGCGAGGGGTAATTATGCTAATGCTTTGTGCTCTTTCCATGGTGCTGGCCACTATCCCAGCCACTAAAGCAAAGTCCAAATCTCTACGGAGCCTACGTATTCATTCTTGTTTATGGGATTCATGTTTTTTAGTTTTTTTCATAAACAACACTGTGCATTTTGTCAAACTTCCCTGGCACACCGTCAAAGCCAGGGAAGAAAGCAAACAAGGGTTTCAAGCATGGCGTCCGCTCTGCCCACCGATACAACGACCGGAGTCAGAGGCGAATGTTCAGATGCATTGAAGTGTCCTCTCCAGAGACATGGAGCGTGGCTAATTAGGTGCCTGGGCTATGTCAATTAAGCTGCAATTAAAGTGGCGTGTTTGGCGAACAGGTTGGAGGAATATGAATTGGCCGTCCTGTACATGGGGGGGGGGAGGATGGCGAGTCATTGACATTCCATTTAAGTGGAGGTCATTCCAGGATGGGATCCCATGGGGAACAACATGGCAATTTTCAAGGTTGTTCCTATTCATGGACAATCGTTGGCATTTTCGAGGCATATGTTCCCCATGTCAGAGGTTGGTAATAGAGGCTACAACTTTAATAGGGAAGGAGCATTACCTACGTTAAAGGCAATGACTTTGCTAAATCATTGAGTATCGTAAACAATTACACCATACATGTTTTTCTCCAATGGAGCACTTCTCAGTCCAGGTTTACTGATAGTGACAATGGTGGACCATACCAGTGATGAAATGGGATACCATGGGGAAGAAAGTGGCAATTTTATTTTACAAAAGGCTCATGGCAATTCTCAAGGTTGTCCACCATGGTGACAATGGTGGACTATATCAGTAATGGGATCCCATGGGGAAGAACATGGTAATTTTCAAAGTTGTTTCTATTCATGGACAATCGTTGGCATTTTCAAGGCATACTGTATGTTCTCTAGCCAGAGGTTGTTAATAGAGGCTACAGCTTTGACAGGGAAGGAGTTACCTAACTCAATGACATTTATTTTGCTAATGCACTGAGTATCATTAGCAGTGACACCATACGAATCCTCCACCGATGGAGCTTTTCTCCAGCCAGGTTTACTGATGGTGACAATGGTAGACCATACCAGTGATGAAATTATTTTTCATTGGGAAGAACATGGCAATTTTCAAGGTGGTTCCTATTCATGGACAATCATTGGAATGTTCGAAGTATAGCTCCCTAGTCAGAGGTTGGTAATAGAGGCTACAGCTTTGACAGGGAAGGAGCATTACCTAAGTTGATGCCATTTATTTTGCTAAAGCGCTGAGTATCATAAACAATGACACTATACAAGTCCTCAACCGATGGAGCACTTCCAGGTTTACTGATTGTGACAATGGTAGACCATACCAGTGATGAAATGGGTTCCAATGGGGAAGAACATGGCAGTTTTCAAGGTTGTTCCTATTCATGGACAATTGTTGGCATTTTCGAGGGAAATATGTTCCCTAGTCAGAAGTTGGTAATAAAGGCTGCAGCTTTGAGAGGGAAGGAGCATTACCTAATGTAATGGCAATGACTTTGCTAAAGCATTGAGTATCAGAAGCAATTATACCATACTTGTCCTTCACCAATAGAGCACTTCTCAGGCCAGGTTTACTGATGGTGACAGTGGCGGACCATATCAGTGATTAAATGGAATCCCGGGGGGGAAGAACATGGTAATTTTCAAGGTTTTCCAGCATGGTGACAATGGTGGACTATATCAACAATGGGATCCCATGGGGAAGAACATGGCAATTTTCAAGGATGTTCCTGTCCATGGACAATCATTGGCATTTGCAAGGCATATGTTCCCTAGTCGGATGTTTGTAATAGAGGCTACAGCTTTGACAGGGAAGGAGCATTACCTAAGTTAATGGCACTTTGCTAAAGCGTTGAGCATCATAAACAATGGCACCATACAAGTCCTCCACCAATGGGGCTTTTCCAGGTTTACTGATGGTGACAGTGGTGGATCATACCAGTGATGAAATGGGATCTCAAGGGGAAGAACATGGCAGTTTTTAAGGTTGTCCAGCATAGTGACAATAGTGGACTATATCAGCAATGGGGTCCCATTGGAAGGAACATGGCAATTCTCAAGTTTGTTCCTATTCATGGACAATCGTTGGCATTTTTGAAGCATATGTTCCCTAGTCAGAGGTTGGTAATAGAGGCTACAGCTTTGACAGGGAAGGGGCATTATCTAGGTTAATGGCATTTGCTTTGCCAAAGAGCTGAGTATCATAACCAATGACACAATACAAGTCCTCCACTGATGGAGGACCTCCAGGTTTACTGATGGGGACAATGGTGGACAATACCAGTGATGAAATGGGTTCTAATGGTAAATAACATGGCAGTTTTCAAGGTTGTTCCTATTCAGGGACAATCGTTGGCATTTTTGAGGCATACAGTATGTTTGTTCCCTAGTCACAGGCTGGTAATAGAGGCTGTAGCTTTGAAAGGAACAGAGCATTACCTAACTTAATGGCATTTACTTTGCTAAAGCATTAAGTATCCTAAGCAATTACACCATACAAGTCATTCACCAATGGAGCACTTCTCAGGCCAGGTTTACTGATGGTGACAATGGTGGACCATACCAGTGATGAAATGGGATCACATCGGGAAGAACATGGCGATTTTCAAGGTTGTCCACCATGGTGACAATGGTGGACTACATCAGTAATGGGATCCCATGGGGAAAAACATGGCAATTTTCAAGGTTGTTTCTATTCATGGACAGTCATTGGCATTTTCGAGGCATGTGTTCCCTAGTCAGAGGTTGGTAATAGAGGGTACAGCTTTGACAGGGAAGGAACATTACCTAACTTAAAAGCATTTACTTTGACATTTACTTTGATAAAGTCCTCAACCGACGGAGCACTTCCAGGATTACTGATAGTGACAATGGTAGGCCATACCAGTGATTGGGATTCCATGGGGAAGAACATGGCAATTTTCCTATTCATCGACAATCCTTGGCAATTTTAAAGCATATGTTCCCTACTAAGAGGCTGGTAAGTACATTAGAGACTACGGCTGTGACAGGGAAAGAGCATTAAAATAGATGGAACCCAAGTTCATTAACATTTGGTTTGCTAAAACACCCCATCTATCGTAAACAATCAAACGCACCCTCCATCGATGAAGCATTTCTTAGGGGTAGGTTTCCTGATGATGGTGAAAACAGTGGACTGTACTTGCGAAATGGGTATTGAACTGGCCACTTGTAGTGTCCACTGGATGCCCAAGTGACAGGGTGACAACGCAAGTGCACAGTCTGGAGACAGGAACAGAGCGTTGTCACCCTTTTTACAGGAAGTGTTTTAACAAGCACCTAATTGGAAGGAAATAAAATATAAAAGGCAACTTTGTAATTAATGCAGCTTTGGTGATGATGGCATCACCCATCACCTTGTCACAGTACATGGGTCCAGTTTGGGGGTTACTAAAACACGTTGCCGCCACCACCCTCCTTGGGCTCTCTCCAAGGGAAGTAGGGGGGGGGGGTTGATACCATGTTTTACCACACCAGGTGACACCAACCCTAGTGACACCACTGACGGTACTGACCAATCAGAGTTGTTCTGATCTGTCCCGTAAGCACTGTATGGAGAAGAGGGAGAAGAGCGGAGATTTCAAATTCCTGGACCGCTGGAGTGGCTGCTGGGGTGCTGACAGCTTTGTATCCAGGGGCGGCATGTCCATTAAGGGTGCCGACTCCTCTCTCCCCGCCACCCCCTATATGCAATGGATAAGATTCATGCACAGCATGAATCTATCCATAGCTGACGAGGGTGTGAGACATGTTTTCCGATGAAGACTCACGATTGGCTGCCAAGGAGGAGGGAGGAAACGGAAGCCGCCGTCGCCATGATGACCCATAGAGAGCAGGAGAACGGGAGGCCGCTGCCGTCAAGCAGGGGAAGATGCCGGTGATGGGGTAAGTGCTATCCCCCCCCCGGACTGACTGACCAGGGGGGTGATATGCTGTTTGCTGCCCCCCCAAAAAATTTTCTCACAGACCGCCACTGTTGGTATCCCTGGAGATGAGTAGTGCAGGCCAGTGGTGTATTTAGGTTTTGTGCTGCCCTAGGCCTAAGTAAACTCGCGCACCCCCTAAATTAAATATGACCCACCCCTTCCTGTCAAGGCCACACCCCTTACTTTTTAAGACCCACCCTGTCATCTTCATGGGAGGAGGACAGAGAGGGATGCCGCGGGAGGAGGACAGAGGGGGACTCCGCGGGAGGAGGACAGAGAGGGGCGCCGCGGGAGGAGGACAGAGAGGGACGCCGCGGGAGGAGGACAGAGAGGGACGCCGCGGGAGGAGGACAGAGAGGGACGCCGCGGGAGGAGGACAGAGAGGGACGCCGCGGGAGGAGGACAGAGAGGGACGCCGCGGGAGGAGGACAGAGAGGGACGCCGCGGGAGGAGGACAGAGAGGGACGCCGCGGGAGGAGGACAGAGAGGGGCCTCGCGGGAGGAGGACAGAGAGGGACGCCGCGGGAGGAGGACAGAGAGGGAGGCCGCGGGAGGAGGACAGAGAGGGACGCCGCGGGAGGAGGACAAAGAGGGACACAGCGGGAGGAGGACAGAGAGGGAGGCCACGGGAGGAGGACAGAGAGGGGCACCGCGGGAGGAGGACAGAGAGGGATGCCGCGGGAGGAGGACAAAGAGGGACACAGCGGGAGGAGGACAGAGAGGGAGGCCACGGGAGGAGGACAGAGAGGGACGCCGCGGGAGGAGGACAAAGAGGGACACAGCGGGAGGAGGACAGAGAGGGAGGCCACGGGAGGAGGACAGAGAGGGGCACCGCGGGAGGAGGACAGAGAGGGACGCCGCGGGAGGAGGACAGAGAGGGACGCCGCGGGAGAAGGACAGAGAGGAACGCCGCGGGAGGAGGACAGAGAGGGACGCCGCGGGAGGAGGACAGAGAGGGACGCCGCGGGAGGAGGACAGAAAGGGACGCCGCGGGAGGAGGACAGAGAGGGACGCCGCGGGAGGAGGACAGAGAGGGACGCCGCGGGAGGAGGACAGAGAGGGATGCTGCGGGAGGAGGACAGAGAGGGGCGCCGCGGGAGGAGGACAGAGAGGAATGTTGTGGTGGTCAATAAGACCTAGAGAATAGTAGGTTAGGCACGGATCAGTCCGTAGGAACAGTAATGGATAATGGCCAACAGGCCCTCTTACTAGACCCAGCGGAACCGCAACAGTGATACTGTGGCTCTCGCTCTGGTGGTGCAGGTACAGCGTGGCTCCCTCTGGGAGAGGGAGGGTGTACAGTATTAGTTCACCTATACATTTATGAAGATAAACAAACACTTGAGTCCTAAATGCGAACAATGCCTAGCCTCAGCCTCATTTAGCCCCCCTGTACAGCAGAGCTCAGATTGGGAGAGAGAGAAGCAGTCTATGTAGCCTAACAGGTGTTGCAGTTTATGAAGCATGTTGATAGAAGAGAAATTTGCTTAATGGCTTGCTGTTTCTCCTTTCGCAGTCCAATCACAGGCTGGGGGGAGGGACAAATCCTGTAATCCCTTTTATTGAACTGCAGCAGACCAAAATAAAAAATTCAGGTCTGTGCACTGTGAGGCAGAGCTGTGTAAATCGCAGGACTGGAGGGACATATCCTTTGGCAGGTAAAACAACTCCTTTTTTTTTTATGGATATTTTGCTATATACAATTTAAAAAAAAATCATAAGCACTGTTGCTCGGCCAGTAAAGCGGAGTTACCCTTTAAATGGGATGGAATAACAATCAGAGCTTTTCCGAACTTCCAGTTTATCTCTCGGTAAAACTCTCTTCCCTTCGAAAAAAAAAAAAAAATCAATCTGCTGCTGCTCCAATCTAGAGGGATCTTTTTTTATTGTAAACAAAATAAGCCATTATCCACCTTCCAAGGCGCCAAAGAGGGAGAAAAAAAAAAAAAGGCGACAAAGCCCCGGGCTGTTCTCTTTACACGTATTTACCAGCCGCTTTCCTGGCGATGTCTGCGCCGTCCCGCGGGGATTAAACGCAGCTTACTGTAACATTTTTTTTTTTTTTGTGGGCAGCAAAAACCATTTTCAGAAAGCCGGAGATTTTACTCGCAATTTATTATGTATGAAATACACATTTCAGGCGTGTTTCCCATCCCCCCCTCTCCCCCTCGGGCCGGCCGAGAAGGAACTTTTCATGGGATCAGATTGGAGGTTTCGCTCAGGCGGCGGTGACACACGGCAGTCATTGAGGTCAAACAGAAGCGGCAATTGAAGGTCGAGCGTGTAACGCCGTGCAGAGGAGAGGATAGAATTCATCCGGCTAATGATTTGTATAGCGGCAGGAAGTGGGAAAGCGCCCCCCCCCCCTCCCCCACCACCCGAATAATTTAACTTGTCATTGCTCTCTCCTACGGTAAACAAATTATAGTGAGAACTATAAACCTGGGAAGGGAAAGGTTTGCATGGCGCAGGAAAGTTATTACTGGAAATTCGTGGTTATGGAATTAAGGCGGCTTCCTTCTGAAAATGCCAATCTCCTGACACCGGGACAAGCATGCAGATAAAGAGGTTGTCACCTTGCTTGGACTTTGTTACTGTTGCCCGCTTTACTTATTTCGGGTACTTCTATAGCACTGGCACTTTACACAGCACTTTATAGACTGTCCATTAACATCAGTCTCCGCCCCCGAGGAGCTTACAATATAATGACCCATATCTCACACACTAAGGCCACTTTAGAGAAGAATTAACCCACCGTGTCTTTTGGAGACACAATCACAGAGAGAACATACAAAACTCCGTGTAAGGTTGGAACATGAAACAAGGACTCAGAGTGTCACAAGACAGGACTGCTAACCACTGGGCCCCCACCCTCGAGGAGCTTACACTCCAAAGGTCCCTATCTCACATACTGGTGGTCACTTTCCACAACAGACAATTAACCCACCACCGTGTCTTTGGACATACAAGCACAGGAAGAACAGACAAGCTCAATGCAGGTAGTGCCCTTGTTGGGATATGAGCCAAGGACCCCGGTGTCACAAGGCAGGACTGCTAATCACTAAGCCACTGGGCTGAGCCCCTGCCCTTGAGGTACTTACACTCTAAGGATCCTATCTCACATACTAGGGCCACTTTGGACAGGAGTCAGTTAACCCACCACCATGCCTTTGGAAACACAAGCCCAGGGGAGGACATACTAACTCCATGCAAGTAGTGTCCTGGTTTGGACATGAGCCAAGCACCCCAGTGTCACAAGGCAGGACTGCTAACCACTAAGCTGAGACCCCCGCCCTTGAGAACCTTACAATTTATTGTCCCTATCTCACATACTGAGGCTAGTTTGGACAGGAGACAACTAACCTACCACTGTATCTTTGAAGGCACAAGCACAGGGAGAACATACAAACTTCATCCAGGTAGTGCCCTGGTTGGGATATGAGTCAAGGACCCGGTGTCACAAGGCAGGACTGCTGATCACTAAGCCACTGGGCTGAGCCCCTGCCCTTGAGATACTTACACTCTAAGGATCCTATCTCACATACTAGGGCCATTTTGGACAGGAGTCAGTTAACCTACCACCATGTCTTTGGAAGCCCAGGGGAGGACATACTAATTCCGTGCAAGTAGTGTCCTGCTTTGGACAACTAAGCACCCCAGTGTCACAAGGCAGGACTGCTAACCACTAAGCTGAGACCCCGTCCTTGAGAACCTTACAATTTATTGTCCCCATCTCACATACTGAGGCTAGTTTGGACAGGAGACAACTAACCTACCACTGTGTCTTTGGGGACACAAGCCCAGGGGAGGACTTACTAACTCCATGCAAGTAGTGTCCTGGTTGGGATATGAACCGAGCACCCCACTGTCACAAGGCAGGACTGGTAGCCACTAAGCCAAAACCTCTCCCTTTAGGATCTTGCAATTCAAGGTCCCTAACTCACATGCTGGGGCCAGTTTGGAAAGGAGCCAATTAACCTACCTTTGGAGACATAACTCCATGCAGGTAGTGCCCTGGTTAAGATATGAACCAAGGACCCCAATGTTGCAAGACAGGACTACTAACCATTAGGTTACTGGGCTGAGCCCTTACCCTTGAAGAGTTTATGCTCTAAGGTCCCTATCTCACATACTGGGCCCACTTTCCATAGGAGACAATTAACCTACCACCATTTTTTTGGAGACACACACACAGGCAAAACAAATTCCATGAAGGTAGTGCTTGTTGAGATATAAACCAAGGACCCCATTGTCACAAGACAGGACTGCTAACCACTAAGCCACTGAGCTGAGCCCCCACCCTTGAGGAGATAACACTCTAAGGTCCCTATCTCACATACTGTAATGGGATTGGTTTGGACAGGAGACAATTAACCTACCGCCATGTTTTTGGAGACACAAGCACACTGCTAACTGCCAAGCCACTGGGCTGCCAATGAGTCTAAGATGCAGTGCCCGGGGCGAGGATGTGGAACTGCAACCCCCCCACTGCTAATGCATGCCATAGAATTGGTGTAGCACCCTGCACTTTGCTCTGACTGCCCATGGTTGGCCTGAAATGCACCACAGATGCGTGGCCAATCACTCACTTTCTAGCAGATATAAGGTAGTTGTACATGCACAGCTGTGGGCAGATGGTGTGGAGAGTGGACATGTTCAAGGACAGTGTCACAGCAGTAGCTGTCAGATCAGACATGAAGCTGCAGCCTACTGGTTGCTAGCCACTCATTTGGAGCATGTGTCCGGTGAGGGGGTTCCCTCTCCCCTACTGCTGCACCAGGGGCAGCTCCCCCTTCTGCCCACCCCTTGCAAAACATACCTGGATTTGGTTTGAGGTTGGTCCCTGGAGGAGTGGGCATTCCTAGGCAGGTTGTGTTTAAATGGTAATGCCCACATGTAGTCCTCTATGATTGATAGAACTGAATTCCAGTGAATAAAAGGGGCAGGTCAGGCAGAAGAGAAAGACAAGATGATGCTGGACGTCCACCCAGCCAGGAAATGAGGCGGGGCTCTATCTGAATTGCTGCAGCTTCTAATGCACATTGGGAGAAGCTCACAGTGTGCAGTGAAACCAGAGGAAGCCATTTCAGTCTAGGAGAGAAATTCGGTAAACAACCGGGCAAGACTGAAGGGAAGGATGGAGTTCCGCTTTAAGCTGCCTGTCGGTTTGTAGAGTTTGTTGGCAGCAGAAAAGGAACGGTGGAGACATCGGGCTGACAGATGAGTGACGGGACTCTTCTAGACTTGATCAGAGGCCGACAGGAATTCATATTTATGAGTGATTAGCAGCACAAGCTTCGTTTAGCATGCAAATCAAAGACGAGCTGATGAATGGATTTCTCTGATTTGAATCTATTGACTTGTTAATCACATTCCTCCTGATACTCGGATAAATATATTACATACCGAAAAGGTGGATTTAGAATACAGACCCTGTAAAGAGGCAGGAACAGGATCCAATAGCACCGGAGGCCTCCTGCAACCATAGTACTGGAGGCCTGCTGCAGCCATAGTACCGGAGGCCTGCTGCAGCCATAGTACCGGAGGCCTGCTGCAACCATAGTACTGGAGGCCTGCTGCAACCATAGTACTGGAGGCCTGCTGCAACCATAGTACTGGAGGCCTGCTGCAACCATAGTACTGGAGGCCTGCTGCAACCATAGTACTGGAGGCCTGCTGCAACCATAGCACCGGAGGCCTGCTGCAACCATAGCACCAGAGGCCTGCTGCAACCATAGCACCAGAGGCCTGCTGCAACCATAGCACCAGAGGCCTGCTGCAACCATAGCACCGGAGGCCTGCTGCAACCATAGCACCCGAGGCCTGCTGCAACCATAGTACTGGAGGCCTGCTGCAACCACAGTACCGGAGGCCTCCTGCAACCATAGTACCGGAGGCCTCCTGCAACCATAGCACATGGCCTCACCTGCCATGAACATAAAAAATAAATAAATAAATAAAGCTTTGAGGGTAATAGCTCGGTGACCTGAAGTCACGTAGGGTATGTAGCCTAAGTCCTAACCAACCACTAGTAAAAATTTGGGGCTCCTGGGACCTGTGTTTCCGGAGATACGGAGCTCCTTGCGCAGCCTGTCAGAAGCTACATACAGAGCGGCCACTTTAAATACAAGCTCACAGTGCCTCTCCTCACTTCTTGTCAGAGGCACTGAGCTCAGTGGACAGCTTGGAGCCTTGGACCAATGGCAAAGTACCATTGGTCCCAGCTGTCCAATAAAAATGCTGCAGTGGAGGCACGCCTCTCACTGCAGTGTCATAGAAGGGGCGTGTCTAAAAGACAAATGCTCTCTTTCAGCCCAGCCTTCTTAACTAGAAGGAAAAAACATGTTTATGGCTATAAGATTTACCCACAATCCCGTGTTTTACTCACACAAATAAGAGGGAGAAAATGATTCTGTTGAAAAGGTTCTGTTGTATTCAAGCTAAATTATATATATTATTATGTTATATTTTATAAGATAATGATTTATTATTTGTCTATTTACTGTGAAATTTCTGGTTGGAAGTTATAACTTCAAACTTCAGTAATTTATCCGTTAAGCCGCCTGCTTGAGTACAGTTTTCGAAAATATAGAAAATTACCTTAAAAACAATATATAATAATTATTCCTGTATTACTTATGGTAAATAACACCTCACAACCCAGGCCAACTCTGACACTTCTCTCCTACACGTAAAATTCATTGCTAGAAAATTACTCAGAACCCCCAATCATTATATATATTGTTTTAGCAGACACCCTAGGGAATAAAATGGTGGTCGTTGCAACTTTTTATGTCTTTTCATGAATAAAAAAAAAAAACAAACAAAAAAAAAAAACACTATCGTTAGCCCGATTTTTTTGTATACTGTGAAAGATGATGTTACGCCAAGTAAATAGATACCAAACATGTCACGCTTTAAAATTGCGCACACTTGTGGAATGGTGCAAAACTTCACCTACTTATAAATCTCCATAGGCGAAGCTTTAAATTTTTTTTACAGGTTCCATGTTTAGAGTTACAGAGGAAGTCTAGTGCTAGAATTATTGCTCTCGCTCTAACGATCGCGGCGTATGTAACCTGTGTGTATCCGGCTCTGATACCAGCCAGCGCCTCACCAGCCTCTCACCGCACGTCCCTGCAATGCATTCCCAGAGAACCATTCTTGAACTGCATTTCTAGGTAACCATTCTTTTTTTTTTTTTAAAAAGGGAAAAAGGCGGGACTTTATATGAAGTGCGCAGTCAATAGCGAGGGGTCAAGAAATTGTGTGTTTAATATATAACACGATAAAAGATTTCATACAAATTGGTACATGGGTCACAGTAATTCATCTATATTATATATATCTATATTACATCAGTATTACACATTGCATGTACAGAGGCTCTACGCATTTCGTGGAGTATTTATATCCACTCTCCAGGAGCAACAATGTGTGTATCTGAAATGAAACATAATAAGTTTCAAGGTCAATGATTTAGAAGGGAAATAGAGAAATACAACTTGGGGATAAACCCTGGTTATAAAAATACTCACAGCTACCATGCAGTGAAAGTGCAACAATGAGAGCTGGAGGCTCCCCAAGGGGCATCTTTTTTTTTTGCTTGTTGCGTTGTGTGACAGTAAATGTATTCACACACATCCAGCAATGTCTTTGGCGTTGCTGCAGTGACATCGTTGTGAGGGGACAACGGAGAGAGGAAATAATGAGCCGGAGCGCCATTCACACATCTATGGGATTCATAGAAGGTCACATCCTTTTGATGTTTCTTTTTCTTTTCACATAAAATATTAGTTTTAGGAGTTTTTCCTGTTCATGAAGCAGCTTTACACAATTCTCTGCCCAATTACACCATAACAAACACATGACAAGGTGAATTATTATTATTATTATTATATAGGATTTATATAGAGGAGAAAAAGCTGTGCTATTAAATGGAAAGTCCATTCAATTGTTCTTGGATGAACGGTGACCAATTCAATCTAATGTCGAACACCAGGGTGAATCAAAAGATATATCAAACGTGCCACCACCTGAAGAATAATCTGCTTACCAGCTGGCAGGTAAGTCGGGCAGTTGGCTTATACCCAGCCAGGGCCTTTACTCATAAGGGAGATCCGCTGATGGACTGGAGGTTGGATAATTGGATGATTAGATTGAATACCCAGACCATTCCTGACACCACACGACCTTACACAGACTACGAGACCTAGCCATATATAGAGGAAGAAAAGCCATCCATAGCGTGATACTGTCACAACTAATAATTTAATAAAAGATATTGCACTTACATGAAGTTAAAAATATCACAGATAAAAAAGCAGAGCCAGCCGGCTGCAAACTAAATCCGGTCCTCCTAACGTAGGAGCGTGGTGACGTTAACACGTGTCCTCGCCCAGACGCGTTTCGTCATAAATGACGTTATCAATGGGGAACTATATATATATAACTATAACTAACTATATATGAGGATTTATATAGCGCCAACAGTTTACGTAGCGCTGTACAACTTGGTGAATACAGGGGGTCCCCTATGGGCAAAGGTGTGATATAGATTATATATATATATATATATATATATATATATATATATAAACATCTAAAATCTAAATAAATATTAATAAAAGCAATGTTTATAAATAAATAGAAAAAGAAATAGAAATAGAAACATTGTTAACAAATAAATACATAATGCATTGGTGTGTAAGGTGTGCCTGGGCACCCCCCTAATCACCCTGTGCTGTGCAGCCTGGCTGCAGAGAAAGTGACTGAGGAATCCGAGTATCTCGGTCCCTTTCTCTGCCTCAAAAGTGAGACATGAGGGGTCTGTTTAGATCCCTGATATTTCACCAAAGCCTTGCTAAAAAAAAATAAAAAATAATACTAAAACAAAATATTGTAAAAAATTATTGAAAAAATACAAATTGTAAAAAAAAAAAAAAAAAAAAAAAAAAAAGCTACTGACACTGTATACCAACAAAGTTCACTGGTCTACTGCTATATACATGCATCCACCACTGAAGAAGAGCTTTCACCATTTTCAACCTTGAAACGCGTCGGACTTTGGGTGTCCTAGTCTAACTGTCAGGACAGAGTTGTGTGAGGTTCACTGTATCGTTACAACATTTCCTGTTATTTGTCACCTAATTCTTGTTCATACGCATCAGATTTTTTTATTCTTATCATGTTTTAATGTATTCTAATAAATATACTTTTTGATACAATTCTACTGTTCATAGACTCCCTGCCTCCCAAAGTCCCATAGAGGAAAAATGTCTCCATTTTGGGAGTTTCACATTGAGCAGATCGCCAGGCTTGTAAGAGCCACTAAGTGCGTTAAACTGCCATGTAAAGTCACTACTTGCAGAGACCATCTGTCAAAACTTGGCAGTGATGTAGAGGGGGTGGGCAGGACCAAACAGCTATCATAGACCAGCCAACGGGATAGGGGCTGGGCGGGCAGCTCCGTATATGTGGCTCCGCCCCCTTTCCATCAGCTATCAAACACCAGCCAATGTTTGGGCTGCTTAAGAAGGGGGAGGAGCAACATACATGGAGCGGCCCACCCAGCCCCTATCCCCTTGGCTGGTGTATGAAAGCTGATTGAAAGGGGGAGGAGTCACATACACGGTGCATCCTGCCCAGCCCGAATCCCGTTGGCTTGTGTTTGATAGGCTAGCTGTTTGGTCCCGCCCACCCCCGACATCACCGCCGAGTTTTGACAGCTGGTCTCATTAAATGATAGTTTAATGCACTTAGTGGCTCTTAGCTTGGCGATCTGCTCAATGTGAAAGCGCTATACACTCTCAGGCTACACCTGGAACAAAGTGGGATGCATCGCCTCACTCCTCAGCCACCCTGCTATTAAAGCAATAGTATACAGGGAATGCTTCTCCCCCACTGTCTCTGGCAGAGGTGCCAGAACACCGGATTCTCAACCAGGTTTCCAGAGAACCCTAGGATTGCTCCAGAGGTTGCTAGGGGATCCTTGAGCAATGTCTGCCTCTCATAAGTTTCCACTGACACCATTGATCTTTTTAGCTATCCATAAGGGGGGGAATTCTTCTCAATGACTACAAGTGTAAGGAATATTCTTCCCACTGATCACCAATGTAAGGAACATTCTTCCCACTGATCACCAATGTAAGGAACATTCTTCTCACTGATCACCAATGTAAGGAACGTTCTTCTCACTGATCACCAATGTAAGGATCATTCTTCCCACTGATCACCAATGTAAGGAACATTCTTCTCACTGATCACCAATGTAAGGGACATTCTTCTCACTGATCACCAATGTAAGGAACATTCTTCCCACTGACCACCAATGTAAGGGACATTCTTCTCACTGATCACCAATGTAAGGAACATTCTTCCCACTGACCACCAATGTAAGGAACATTCTTCTCACTGACCACCAATGTAAGGAACATTCTTCCCACTGACCACCAATGTAAGGAACATTCATCTCACTGATCACCAATGTAAGGAACATTCTTCTCACTGATCACCAATGTAAGGAACATTCTTCTCACTGATCACCAATGTAAGGAACATTCTTCCCACTGATCACCAATGTAAGGAACATCCTTCCCACTGATCACCAATGTAAGGAGCATTCTTCTCACTGATCACCAATGTAAGGAACATTCTTCTCACTGATCACCAATGTAAGGAACATTCTTCTCACTGATCACCAATGTAAGGAACATTCTTCCCACTGATCACCAATGTAAGGAACATTCATCTCACTGATCACCAATGTAAGGAACATTCATCTCACTGATCACCAATGTAAGGAACATTCTTCTCACTGATCGCCAATGTAAGGAACATTCTTCTCACTGATCACCAATGTAAGGAACATTCTTCTCACTGATCACCAATGTAAGGAACATTCTTCTCACTGATCACCAATGATCACCAATGTAAGGAACATTCTTCTCACTGATCACCAATGTAAGGAACATTCTTCCCACTGATCACCAATGTAAGGAACATTCTTCTCACTGATCACCAATGTAAGGAACATTCTTCTCACTGATCACCAATGTAAGGAACATTCTTCTCACTGATCACCAATGTAAGGAACATTCTTCTCACTGATCACCAATGTAAGTAACATTCTTCCCACTGATCACCAATGTAAGGAACATTCTTCCAACTGATCATCAATGTAAGGAACATTCTTCCCACTGATCACCAATGTAAGGAACATTCTTCTCACTGATCACCAATGTAAGGAACATTCTTCTCACTGATCACCAATGTAAGGAACATTCTTCTCACTGATCACCAATGTAAGGAACATTCTTCTCACTGATCACCAATGTAAGGAACATTCTTCTCACTGATCACCAATGTAAGGAGAATTCTTCCCACTGATCACCAATGTAAGGAACATTCTTCTCACTGACCATCACACTAATGTACCATGAGTTGTAGAAATAGCAATTTTTCGCCGGAGTTCCCTGCGACCAGAAAGTTATTTTATTGGTTCTCTGTGTTGAAAAGGTTGAGGGAGGTTGATATAAATGTTGGGGTATCTTCTTGACAATCATTAGAAATGAAGAAGTGAATTGGAGAAGCTGCAAAACCTCTTCAACATTGGAGGCCAAGTCCAGTTGACTGTGATGAACTACTACTGGCTATGACCTGGACACATGAGAACCTTAGCATAGATCCGGATTTTTTTTAGCATGCTTTACTGGAAGTGGCTTGTATTACATGTTTATTTTTAAAATAATTAATTTATTTAAAAAATGTTTAAAAATAATTTTACATTTTAAAATGTTAAACTAAATTATAATGGCAAAACAAATGAAAAGAAAAAAAGATAAACAATCAGAAAACGAATGCCCTGGCCTTTTTTTTTTTTTTACTGAACTTTGGAGCAGAATTTGGAAAAGGACTATGATCAGGCCAGATTGCTACTAGCGGAACCTTCTCCACCCCCCCGGGAATGGATAATGTGCATTTTTTTGCATTCAATTTACAATTTACAAGGGTCCTTTGAGGTGAGTTGGCATTATAAGGAAGAATTTGTCTTGTAAAGCTGTACCATCCGCCACAAGGCCCTTCAGGATATCTGGCAAACAACACGCCAGAAGGATAAGGTTTCACGATATTAAACAAAGATAACAAGCAATAGACAGGGCCTCTTTGATATTATTACAAGACCCCCCCTGGGAGCTGCCTTTAAGTCCAAACCCAAGTGGCTTCTGGCAGAGATCTGTGTGTGAAGACGGCCTGGAGACATAGACAAGATTGGAAGGGCAGAGACCACAAGAAAGAGCAAATGTATCCCCTATGTATCCCTGTATCTGTATATTATTTATTACAGGTGTTTATATATAGTACAACATTTATAAATATACTGTATACTATGTATTTGTATATAGTGCTATAGCCTGGGGGGTGTAATTCCCGCCTTCTGGAGCCTGGAGCACCTATGATGAACGTCACACATCCCGCGGTCCCAGCATTGGACCAATGGGATATCCATCATAGGCGCTGCAGGCTCCAGAAGGCAGGACCTGCTATGTCACTCGGCCGCACTCAGTGGCGCTCGGAATAAGATTGGTCCCAGCTCGGCAGCGCTGGCGGCGCTAGGGCTAACAATGGAATGGTGCATGCCTGAGACCTGGGGTTTTTTGGGGACCCACTCTGGGCTCCAGCCCCCCCTAGCCCCCCTCCCAACGCCACTGACTACAGCTAATGACTTTGTCTAGGCTGAACTGATGTCATCAGTCTGCTGCAGGCAGAAGGAAGCATATCCTCAGTTTCTCCCCCCCCGTGATCAGCCTGCAATATTGTAACTTTGTTACAAGGCGAGAGGCTGCAACAGGGGGCTGATCTGCGTCAGGCATTTGTGAGAGAGAACAGCATCTCTGAGCTGGCACCTCTGGGTAAGAAATTTTTGAAAAAAAGAAAAAAAATTCCAGCAAAAGTAGGAGTATACTTTAATTTTGGCCTTGTAGGAGGAGCAAAGGTGCAAATAATGCAGATACATTTCACAACTGGCCTCTGAGTCAGTCTAACAGAGGTGTAGATAAGAAGGAGGATTGGGGGGTCCAACCTCACCCCCCCCCTTCACCCCAGGGCATCAGTAGTGGGGCAGCCAGCATTGAAGCAGGGTGCACACCCAAAGCTGTCCTGGGGTGGGAGATCTGTATTGGGAGGGGGGAGATTTGCACTGGGTGAGTAATCTGTACTTGGAGGGGGGGGATCTGTTCTGGGGCATGGGATCTGTACTGTGAAGAGCTGTACTGGGATGGGAGATATGTATAGGGCAGAGCTGTACTGGGGTGAGAGATTGGTATTGGTAGGGGAGAAATCTGTTCTGGGGTGGGAGATTTGTATAGGGAGGGGAGGGATTTGTATGGGGTGAGTAATCTGTACTGGGAGGGGGGAGATCTGTACTAGGGGGAGAAATCTGTACTGGGAGGGGGGGAGAGCTGTACTGGTGGTGGGTGATCTGTACTGGGGGGGGGGCTGGGATCTGTACCGGGTAGAGCTGTACAGGGGTGGGAGATCTGTACTAAAAGGGGGGGTGAGATCTGTACTGGGTAGAACTGTACTAGGGTAGGAGATCTGTACTGGGAAGAGCTGTACTGCGGGGGAGATCTGTATTGGGACTTGGGAGCTCTGTACTGGGGTGGGTGATCCGTACTGGGGGGGTGAGATCTGTACTGGGTAGAGCTGTACAGGGGTTGGAGATCTGTATTGGAATGGGGGGGGGGTCTGTACTGAAAGGGGGTGAGATCTGTACTGAAAGTGGGGTGAGATCTGTACTGGGTAGAGCTGTACTGGGAGGGGGGAGATCTGTACTTGGGGGTGGGATCTGTACTGGGTAGATCTGTACTGGGTGGGAGATCTGTACTGGGGAGAGAGATCTGTACTGGGAGGGGCAAGCTGTACTGGTGGTGGGGGATCTGTACTGGGGAGAGCTGTACGGCGGGGGAGATCTGTATTGGGACGGGGGAGCTCTGTACTGGGGTGGGTGATCAGTACTGGGGGGGGGAGATCTGTACTGGGCAGAGCTGTACAGGGGTGGGAGATCTGTATTGGAGGGGGGGTCTGTACTGAAAGGGGGGGGGGTGAGATCTGTACTGGGGAGAGCTCTACGGCGGGGGAGCTCTGTACTGGGGTGGGTGATCCGTAATAGGGGGGGGATCTGTACTGGGCAGAGCTGTACAGGGGTGGGAGATCTGTATTGGAGGGGGAGGGTCTGTACTGAAAGGGGGGGTGAGCTGAGTACAGCTGTCATGGGAGGGGGGTGAGCTGTACTGGGGGGAGGTGATCTGCACTGGGATGGGAGATCTCTACTGGTGGGGGATCTGTACTGGGGTGGTTGATCTTTACTTGGAGAGGGGGGAACCGTACTGGGGGTTGGACCTGTACTGGGTAGATCTGTACTGGGGTGGGAGATCTGTATTGGAGGGGGGGGGTCTGTACTGAAAGGGAGGGTGAGCTGAGTACAGCTGTACTGGGAGGGAGGTGAGCTGTACTGGGGGGAGGGGATCTGCACTGGGATGGGAGATCTCTACTGGTGGGGGATCTGTACCGGGGTGGTTGATCTTTACTTGGAAGGGGGAGATCTGTACTGTGGGTGGGATCTGTACTGGGTAGATCTGTACTGGGGTGGGAGATCTGTACTGGGGAGAGAGATCTGTACTGGGAGAGGTGAGCTGTACTGGTGGTGGGGGATCTGTACTGGGGAGAGCTGTACGGCGGGGGGAGATCTGTATTGGGACGGGGGAGCTCTGTACTGGGGTGGGTGATCTGTACTGGGGGGTGAGATCTGTACTGCGTAGAGCTGTACTGGGAGGGGGATGAGCTGTACTGGGGGGGGGAGGAGGGGATCTGCACAGGGATGGGAGATCTGCACTGATGGGAGATCTGCACTGGTGGGGGATCTGTACTGGGGTGGTTGATCTTTACTTGGAGGGGGGAGATCTGTACTGGGGTGCGAGAACTGTACTGGAGTGGGAGATCTGTACTGGGTAGATCTGTACTGGGGTGGGAGATCTGTACTGGGAGGGGTAAGGGCTGTACTGTGGGGGGGGATTTGCATTGGGATAGGAGATTTATACTGGGAGAAGGGAGATCTGAAATGGTGAGGGGGGATCTGTACTGGGGACAGTTGTATTGGGGGAAATCTGTACTGGGGGTTCTTGCTTGTGGCACAGTAATTCATGTTTTTTGTGTACAGGGACCATGCCATACAGTATGTTACCACCTATACAGTGTGTATGCTCAAGTTTTAGGCCCTCCCAAAATTCTCCTCTAAGTGCCCAAGGGACCCCACCAAGAGAAAACAATCTCCCCAGCCCTGCGGTCCGGCACCTCTCCACACCATTGTATTAGCTCTACATGGACACGGCCTTGTAATTCCTTTGAACATCCTGTTCTCGTTTCTCCAATAATTATATGATATCGGTGGAGGAAACTCCTTCGAGAGCGAGTCCTCATAGAAAACATTTTATAGAAAATCAAAAATAAATTTGTTCACGTTTGTCGGGTTTCCAGAACTTTCTGGATGACGGAGATAGGACACCAAACCATCGCAGCCCCCGGTGGACCGCAATGCCTCTTCATCCTTCATACATCGAGGCCAAAAACGGTAAGAGGACTAGAGCCGAAGCTGAAATATATGTGCGATATCTTCAATACGATCGCAGTCTTTATAATTAGGTGTCAGCGAGGATCGTCCAGTTGTGAAATAAATGTTTTCCATGGACTGCAGAGAACTTGCAATGATTAATTTGATGCCATTTCCATCCGGAGTGCTGAGATATCTCTTGGCTGTCCCCCTTCTTGGCACGGAGCCTCCGCCGTGCAAATGCCATGACATGTACCGGATAGACGATACGGGTGACGGACGGTGTCCATGCAGGTGACAAAAAAAAATAAATAAAAAAATGTAAAGAATAAGAGAGTGACTGAAACTTTCACCCAAAAGAGAGAAATCCCATTAGGGCCGTGACATTCAACTCTCAAAAACTAATTACATTTCAGCTATCTTTGGCCCGGGTCGGGCCGGGCGCTGCGCCCGCAATTCAGACTTGGCGGACCGGAGCTGAGAATTGTGCATTTTGGAAATGTGATTTCCTATTACTCAAAAGCAGGATTTCATCCTTGTTATTAATAGGCTTAGCGACCGAGCTGCTGCTGGGAAGAGCGGCAACACCAGCGCACCGGAGAGAAAGGGATGCCAGTTTGAGGACGATGTTTACTCAACTATAACTATGACGGGGCTGTCTGGGGCCAAGGGGATAATTCGGGGGTCATTCCAACTAATGCCAGGTGCAACAGGGAAGAGGAATGGCATGACGGCTGGATAAGAGCACCATACAGAATAGGGGAAACAATATTAATATTTCATTTAATAAATATTAAATATCATTACAAATAAATATTATTCTTTATAACTATTATTTCTTCGATGATTATTATTAGTATTATTTTATTTGTACTGATAAAAAAAGACAATAATAACAGTAATAATAATAGTAGCGATAATGATGGTAATAATAACAAAAATAATAATTACATACTATCTACATTAATATATATATATATATATATATATATATATATATATATATATATATATATATATATATTATATTATATTATAACTGCATAGCTTATTATTACTATTATCATTAATAATGATAATCACAAAAATAATAATTACATATTATAAATATAATTATATTACTACTATTATTATGATTTATATTATTTACAATAATAGTAGTGATAATTATTACAATATATATATATATAAACACACACTATTTTTATATAATATATATTTAAGAATAATATTAAAATAATTATGTATATAATATGAAATTGTTATTATTATTATTATTATTTAAATGATCATTTTTATTATTATTATTATTACTACGCACAGACTCCCAGAATGCGCACACCCCCAGAACTCACACACCCCCAGAACTCACACACCCCCAGAATTCACACACCCACAGAACGCACACACCCCCAGAATGCACACACTCCCAGAACGCACAGACCCCAGAACGCACAGACCCCCAGAACGAACACACCCCCAGAACGCACAGGCCCCCAGAACGCACAGGCCCCCAGAACGCACACGCCCCCAGAACGCACAGGCCCCCAGAACGCACACACCCCCAGAATGCACACACTCCCAGAACGCACACACCCCCAGAACGCACAGGCCCCCAGAACGCACAGGCCCCCAGAACGCACACACCCCCAGAACGCACAGGCCCCCAGAACGCACACACCCCCAGAATGCACAGGCCCCCAGAACGCACAGGCCCCCAGAACGCACACACCCCCAGAACGCACAGGCCCCCAGAACGCACACACCCCCAGAACGCACACACCCCCAGAACGCACACGCCCCCAGAACGCACAGGCCCCCAGAACGCACAGGCCCCCAGAACGCACACACCCCCAGAACGCACACACTCCCAGAACGCACACACCCCCAGAACGCACAGGCCCCCAGAACGCACAGGCCCCCAGAACGCACACACCCCCAGAACGCACAGGCCCCCAGAACGCACACACCCCCAGAATGCACAGGCCCCCAGAACGCACACACCCCCAGAACGCACACACCCCCAGAACGCACAGGCCCCCAGAACGCACACACCCCCAGAACGCACACACCCCCAGAACGCACAGGCCCCCAGAACGCACACACCCCCAGAACGCACACACCCCCAGAACGCACACACCCCCAGAACGCACACACCCCCAGAACGCACAGGCCCCCAGAACGCACACACCCCCAGAATTCACACACCCACAGAACGCACACACCCCCAGAACGCACACACCCCCAGAACGCACACACTCCCAGAACGCACACACCCCCAGAACGCACAGGCCCCCAGAACGCACAGGCCCCCAGAACGCACAGGCCCCCAGAACGCATAGGCCCCCAGAACGCACAGGCCCCCAGAACGCACACACCCCCAGAACGCACAGGCCCCCAGAACGCACAGACCCCCAGAACGCACAGACCCCCAGAACGCACAGACCCCCAGAACGCACACACTCCCAGAACGCACACACCCCCAGAACGCACAGGCCCCCAGAACGCACACACCCCCAGAACGCACACACCCCCAGAACGCACACACACCCAGAACGCACACACCCCCAGAACGCATATACCCCCAGAACGCACACACCCCCAGAACGCATATACCCCCAGAACGCACACACCCCCAGAACGCACACACCCCCAGAACGCATATACCCCCAGAACGCACACACTCCCAGAACGCACAGAGCGATGGAAGACAATAGAATACATTTATGATCAGTAAACTTGTATTAGAGATTCACAGGACGGCGCACACACATAGCACAGCCTGGCACAGATCAATAAAACTCATTAAATGCATCTTAGGCTGGCTCCTGACCCCGTGCGGGAGGACCGGGGGGCCGGGTCACCGGTGCCAACGCCGATCAATGCCAGCAGCCATTCAATAAACATTTTCCAGAGAACTGATTAGTGAATATTTCGGGTCTATTGTCATTCCAGTTGAGAGTCAATAAAAAAACGCAGAGAGATGCTATCTGGCAGGAGAGCCTATGGACTGTCCTCCAGGACCACACAAAATAGGATTGTCTGACTCGGGACAGCGAGCGCCAAGGAGAGGAGGATGGAAATAAACAGACGCAGCTGTCCGCTGGATTCTGAACACGTTCACTTCAAGTTTCACATTCTAAATCTGAAGTTTAATTGGCTTATATTTTGCCTTCATTGGTTCCCCCCTCCCCCCTCATCAACATGATAAAGATCTCCCACTGACACCAAAGATGGGGCTCTATTCCTCCCACTGACACCAATGATGGGACACTATTCCTCCCAGTGACACCAATAATGGGGCACTATTCCTCCCACTGACACGAATGATGGGACACTATTCCTCCCACTGACACCAATGATGGGACACTATTCCTCCCAGTGACACCAATAATGGGGCACTATTCCTCCCAGTGACACCAATAATGGGACACTATTCCCCCCAATGACACCAATGATGCGACACTATTCCTCCCAATGACACCAATGATGGGGCACTATTCCTCCAACTGACACCAATGATGTGGCACTATTCCTCCAGATGACACCAATGATGTGGCACTATTCCTCCAACTGACACCAATGATGTGGCGCTATTCCTCAAACTGACACCAATGATGTGGCGCTATTCCTCCAACTGACACCAATGATGGGACACTATTCCTCCCAATGACACCAATGATGGGGCACTATTCCTCCAACTGACACCAATGATGTGGCGCTATTCCTCCAACTGACACCAATGATGGGACACTATTCCTCCCAATGACACCAATGATGGGGCACTATTCCTCCAACTGACACCAATGATGGGACACTATTCCTCCCAATGACACCAATGATGGGGCACTATTCCTCCAACTGACACCAATGATGGGACACTATTCCTCCAACTGACACCAATGATGGGACACTATTCCTCCCAATGACACCAATGATGGGACACTATTCCTCCCAATGACACCAATGATGGGGCACTATTCCTCCAACTGACACCAATGATGGGACACTATTCCTCCCAATGACACCAATGATGGGGCACTATTCCTCCCACTGATACCAATGATGGGACACTATTCCTCCCACTGACATCAACATTGGGGTAACTATTTTCTCCCCCTGACACCAATGATGGGGCACTATTCCTTTTTCCCACTGACACCAATGATGGGGCACTATTCCTCCCACTGATAACAATGATGGGGTACTATTCCCCTTCCCACTGACATTGGGTCATTTTCTACCCCCGTTGGCCACAGTCCGGCCCCCCTCAAATCTAAAGCACAGTAGACTGGCCCTTTGCTTTGAAAGTCTGGGGACCTCCAAGGTGAGAAAATTGATAGAAGAATTGGGCAAAAGTGTTGAATTTGTTGAATCTAAAAAAAAAAATTATTATTCCCCGCAAAACAAAACAGAGTTTTGGTTCAATAAAATATGTGCGGGCTGATCTGTCCAACCCGCAGGGGGCCGCGCTATTCCCCCAATCCAGCCAATCATGGATCTATTCTCCATATAATAAAATATAAATATAAAATCTCATAGAATCTTCCGCTTGGTGATGTCATTGCAAAAAAGTAAAATGCAACATTGTTTTTAGGCTCTGCAGCTTTCAATAAAGTAATCTCTGCCACGTTTTTCCTGTGATGGGGTGACAACGCTCCGTCCCCGTCTCCCAACTGTGCTCCCCGTGTTGTCACCCTGTTACACCAGCTTCTGCTAAAGACTGGAAGTCACCAATTTCAATGCACATTACGCAGGCATGGTCCACTGTTGTCACCATCAGGAAACATTGAGAAATGCCATGAAATGCATGTAGATAGGAAAGGTCTGCAAAGAGGCTGCAGGAGATCAGCAGCAATGACATGGAGGAAAAAGGCTAAAACGGCGTTATATATATAAAAAAAAGGTTAACTGTTTATAATACACACAGTGCACAACCTACATTATATCTACATGGTAAGATGTTCTTCACTCTGCATAGAGAGATTTTCCATTGTTTTTTCTCCTTTGGATGGAAAAAGATAATAATTGTGTTTCCAATTTTAAAAGTCAAACATTGTAGAAATTTATGTGACGGCCGGCTCTATCCTGCTTCTGTTTAATTAAATAACAAACGTATTAAAAAAAAAAAAAACAATCTAGAAGTTCTAAGCCGTCAGTTCTCTTCTCTCCTGGATCAGCACTTGTGAAGACACAGAGATCATCACCCGAAAAGCCAGAGATCTTCCCTCCCCATAGAGCCGGGGTGAGGAGAGTCGGAAATAGCCCGAGAAAGTCAGCTTACGTTTGGTGACATTAATTCACGTTTACAAATGAGTCATGAGAGCCACCCGGGGCGGAAATTTCCTTCTCCGACTGTCCAGGGGCTCGCGCGGTTTGGAGCTCGCTGCCAGAACAGCTTATCGCTAAAGTGATCCGTAGTGCAGAATATTTATCGTCTCTTCTAAGAGCAAGAGACACAGAACGTTCCATTCCTACCTCCAGGATCTAATGACCTCACCCCTAACATGGCCAGAGAACATACCCAACAAGATCTGTTCCAGATAGATAGACAGACAGACAAATAGAGACAAATAGAGACCTACATAGGTAGAAAGAGTGAAAGAAAGAAGAACCTTCCCACTCTTTTCCACCTTTATGTCCTTCTCCACCTTCCTGATCTTCCCCACCTTCCAGCTCACCTCCAGCTTCCCTCTTTCCTTCCCCTTTTTGATTTCCCCCGCCTCATTCTCCTCCACATTTATGGTCTCCTTCACCTTTCTGCTCTGTCCCACCTTCTCGCCCTCATCCACGTTCCTACTCTCCTTCCCCTTCCTGTTCTCCTCCACCCCGAGCCACCCTCCCCCCCCTACATCTTGCCACTCTCCTCCACCTTCTTGGTCTCCTCCACCTTTCCACTCTCTGCTCTTTCTGCTCCCCCCCCTTCCCATTCTCCAACACTTTCCTACTCTCCTTCTTTCTGCTCTCCTCTACCCTCCCACTCTCCTTCACCTTCTGCTATCCACCACCTCTCACTTTCCTCCACCTTCTCACTCTTCTCTCCTCCACCTTCCCACTTTCCACCACCTTTTTGATCTTCCCCACCCTCCCGCTATTCTTCCCCTACCTGTTCTCTGCCACCTTGAGTCACCCCACCCCCTTTCCTACATCTTGCCACACTCCTCCACCTTTCCACTCTGCTCTTTCTGTTCGCCCCCTTCCCATTCTCCTCCACTTGACTACTCTTCTTCTCTTTCTGCTGTCCTTTACCTTCCCACTCTCCTTCACCTTCCCTCTAACCTCCACCTTCTGCTATCCCCCACCTCTCACTTTCCTCCACCTTCTCGCTCTTCTCTCCCCCTCGCTCTCCTCCACCATATTAATCTTCCCCACCTTCCCGCTATTCTTCCCCTTCCCACTTTCCTTCCCCTACCTGTTCTCCTCCACCCCTCCTACATCTTGCCACTCTCCTCCACCTTTCCACTCTGCTCTTTCTGCCATTTCTCACCTTCTAGCTCTTCTCCCCCTTCCCATTCCCGTCCACTTTCTTACTCTTCTTCTCTTTCTGCTGTCACCTACCTTCCCACTCTCCTACACCTTTCCTCTATCCTCCAGCTTCTGCTATCCCCCACCTCTCACTTTTCAAGAATGAGAACATTCCTAGTACTCTTCGTAAGGGCTATTGTCATGATCTGCCAGTCCTCTGGGTCCAACTGTTTACCCAAGTCTCTCTCCCATTGGAGATGATACGATCTCACTGGTGGTTTTCTAGAGGAAATGATTGAGGAGTAAAATATTAATCTCGGGGAATGGGGTTTAGCCAGGCTGATGCTTTCAAAGTGGGTCAAGGTGTATGGGGTAGGTCGGGCCTTTGTGAGTTGTTGGAGGAAGTGTTTAATTTGAAGGTAACTATAATGTTCCCGAAGGGGGATATCATGAGAAGATCTGAGAACATCAAATGTTATTCTTCTCGTAGGGGTGAACAGAGAATGAACGTCAGTGAATCCATTATCCGTCCACCACAAGAATTGTTTAGGATTCTCACAGCTGGGGGGAAATAAAGGGCAGTGAGTAAGATGCAGTTATGGTAGTAGTCCTGCCGAGAATTTAACAGAGTCCCATAGGCGAAGAGAGTGTGTAATTCATGGCCCAAACCCATATGAGCATTTTGTGTGTGTGTGGGGGGGGGGGGGGCAGGGTACAGAGGAAATAGGAATAGGGTGAGATTCGACCAGGTCAATAGTGGCCCATAGCGGCATTTGATATGTGAAGGTGAGATAGTGGGGCTTTGTTTGCTGCTGTGTAGTATGCCTGAAGATTGGGGAACGAAAGACCTCCGTTGATCCGCTGAGCGTACAGAGTCTGCTTATTGATCCGGGGTCGTATGGAACCCCAGACGAATTTCAAGAGCTTGCATTGGTGAATTCGTAATATTTAGGAGGCGATGGGGACTGGGGATAGATCCGCAAACAGCTGGAGAGAATGGTTTTGAAAAAGGAGAGATCCGGACATTCCCTCACCGCTTGCAAGAGTCTCTCTTTAGTGCTGTAAAAGTGGAACTTTATAATGACATCTCTGGGAGGGCCATCTGTAGGTGTGGGTTCAAGGGATCTAAGAATGCGGTCAAATTCCAGGTGTTCCAACGGGATCTCATGTGCCAATTCCTGGAAGAAAGCGGTGCCGTGCCTTGCAAGTTGGTAATGACCTCCGGAATCCCACAGATTAAGATTGTCCTTGCAGGCCCTGTTTTCAGAGTCCTCCAGCTTATCACACGAGCTTTCAAGCTCAGCCTTAAGTCTGAGTCTGTCAACATCATCCTCGTGGCCCTCTAGCACTGTGGTGGTTAAATCTATCCGCTGTTCAAGCTGATTTGTGCGGTGGCCTAGCTCTTTGAGGCCTTGCATGAGATCAGAGGAGAGCTTGCGAGAGGCTATGGAGATTCAATCTCTCACAATGGAACGGAACTTGGTCAGCATTGCATCTGAGTTATGCAGGTCAGGGCTTACCAGGTCTGTAGGGAATTTCTGCAGGCTGTCTGAAGGGGAAGCTGGACCTGCTGCAGAGAGCTTCGTGGTGTCATCAGGCTCAGGAGGTTCGGGCACCATCTTGCCTTTTCCCACTGCAGGAGAAGCTTTGCTCTGTTTGTTAGGGCTTCGTTTTGTTTTCCTGCGAGCGGTACACACCCACGGGTGCCTGGCGGTGTCCACTGTCCCGGGGGGGGGGGGGGGGGATGTAGTGTCCGGTGGTGTGGAGCGCAGGGTTTAGGCAGCCATATCCCGCGATCGTGTGCATGCGGCTCAGCCTACTTTTTCACCTTGTCATTGTCACTAATAACAGGCTTCTGTACATTTTTTTCCCTATTTCCAGTCACAGTCTTAGTCAGAGTGAAGGTAGTTGTATACATAACAGCTTGTATGACAGAATATCTCATTTGGATCTCCTCAGAGTCTGTCTAGCGGGATTGTGTTTCCTTGCTTTTCTCTGAATATTCAATCTTAAGCTTTTGTTGCTCAGTCTACAATATCATTATCATTCATAAAGGGGGTTTTCTCCCCCTTCCTGTTCTCCTCCACCTCCATGCTCTCCACTCTTTCTGCTCCCTCCCCCCCTTTCATTTCTTCTCCTCTTTTCCATTCTCCTCCATTTTCCTACTCTCCTCCGCTTTCCGCTCTCCTCTACCTTCCCACTCTCCTTCACTTGCCCTCTCTCCTCCGCCTTTTGCTCTCCACCACCTCTCGCTCTCCTCCATCTTCCTGTCTTTCTATACCTGCCTGCTCTCCTCCACCTTGACACTCTTTTTTTCATCTCTATGCTCCCCCCCCACCTTCCTGCTCTATTCGACCTTCCTACTCTCCATCACCTCCCCACTCTTCTTCTTCCTCCATCTTCCCACTTTCCTCTTTTTGATCTCCTCCACCTTTCCTGCTCTCCTCAACTTTCCCACTCCTCTCCACCCCCCTGCTCTCCTCCCATTCACACTCTTCTCTCCTCCCTGCTCTCTTCCACCTTCCCACTTTCCTTCTCCTCTCCACTGTCCTTCATCTTCCTGCTTTCCTCTTTTTGATCTTCTCCCCTGCCCCTCTCTTCTTCATCTTTCCAGTCTCCACCTTTCTGCTCTCCTCCCTGTTCTCTCCACCTTTTCACTCTCCTCCTCATTCAGCTCCCAATTCCCTGACCAGCAGATGATTTGGGCAGAGGACGCAACATTAGTTGCTAGGAAGCCAACAGCTGGCAGCATCCTAGCAACCAATGAGTTTGTGTGGAAAGCTGTCACATTAAGTGAAGGTAGTAATAACACTGAATGAGTGACTTCTCAGCAGCAAGAGATTCCGGTAAAAAGGCAATTTAGGCTAACCCTGTGTCACCACAGACTCAAACCCCAACCCTACTGGCCATCAGTGGTCTTCATGCAGCTGATCCTTCTTGGTAGAGGCAGGGCTTTGCTTCCTCATGAAAGAACCTCCAGCGTGGAGAACTGCAAGAAAGGAGCAAGGAATAATAGCATCCAGGGCCACCAATGGGGGGGGGGGGAGCTGGCCCTCCTGTACTGAGCATGGTCAGCTGGGGGCTCTGATGCAGTGAGGGGACCCTTTAAACACCTCTGGGTGCATGCACAGTACTCCCACGGGCCATGGCTCCCAGTGATTAAATAAAAGTTCCCCGAGTCCCATCAGTTCAGCAGCAAGGGCCAAGGATGGAGAGGAGACCATTTAATCATTTTCAGGAGCAGAAAAACTAATCTGGAATGTCGCAGCTCCTGACCATTAAATTAAAGTTCCGACCTTTTTTTCTATATCAATCTTCTGGGGCACAGGATGGAACTTTAATTTAACTTTAACTTGTGCCCACAGAATACGCAACTTGTTTACTGCAATAGAACACTTTACTTCGATAAAGTTAGATAAAGCTCCGGGACAAGAAGAGAATGTTTGGGGTTAATTTTGATAAAGCATAATGCATGCCGTATTTTCTATTTTACTTTATGGAGCTTCACATAAATAATTTAGAGGGCCATCAAATGACCAAGAATGTGGAAAATGAATTAATTAGAAAAAAAAATGTTCTTCTATTCCAAAAAACATCTAGTTGGGTGTCTTTCTACGGGCGACATGCATAATATTCGGTAATTATCCTTCTCTGTCGTTACCTAGTAAAACGTAACTGGTTCCTCCCCCCAGGTTGTATGATAGTTAATTATTGGTTGGGTAGAGCAGCCTTTCCCAACCGGGGCATCGCAGCACCCTGGGGTGCTGCCTGAGGTGGCCAAGGGTGCTTCAGCATCCCGGTAGAGAAAGGCTGTCAGATTAGAGCAGACTCCCGATTCCGAGCTTTCTACGGGCGACATGCATAATATTTGGTAATTATCCTTTTCTGTCGTTACCTAATAAGATGTTACTGGTTCCTCCCCCAGGTTGTATGATAGTTAATTATGGGTTGGATAGAGCAGCCCAGTGGCAGCCCGTGCACTGTGGGCGCACGGATGCTGCCCCCCCCCCCATCCTGGCCCCTTGCAGGATGCTGGACACATGGATTCATATGGTGGGGGTAGTACTTTTTGAAGCATCTGATTAGAGCCAGAGGCTCTAATTGGCTTCAAAATAAAGTGGGCTCGGGGCGCAGAGAGTGCGTTCTTTTTCCACCCAATTGTGTGACGATAGAGAATTTATTTTTGCTATTTTCACACTAACGCACCCCCCCCCGCCAATCAGTTGGCAGGGTGTCAGACCTGTTTCCTGATTGGCCAAAGCGCCAGGTCACCCTATTGGATGCCTGACGCTTAGGACGAGAAGCGGAGGAGACACACGCTGGAGCGGAGGTCGCTGCCGCTCTGGTCCATTGGAGAGGAGCTGCTGTGGTAAGTCCCCTCTGTCAGAGTCGCGCTGGGGGGGAGGGTTGGGGGTGCTGACAGAGCCACACGGTGGGGTTGGGGGTGCTGGCAGAGCCGCGGGGGGGGGGGGGGGGGTCTGATGGTGCTGCCAGAGCCGCGAGCCCTGTGAGTGGGGGGGGGTCAGAGGGCACAGTGGCTACATATGATATGCTCAAGGGGCTGCATATACTGGGCACAAGTGGCTGCATTTGATGGGCACAAGTGGCTGCTTATGATGGACACAGTGGCTGCATATGATGGGCACAAGTGGGCACATGTGGCTGCATATGATGGGCACAATGGCTGCATTTGATGGGCACAATGGCTGCATTTGATGGGCACAGAGAGGCTGCAAATGATTGGGGGGGGTTCGTATTTTTCAGTTTGTTTGCGCCCCCCAAAAAATTTTGAGCACCAGCCGCCACTGGAGCAGCCTTTCTCAACCGGGGCGTGAGGTTGCCAGGGGTGCCGCAGCATCCTGGTAGAGAAAGGTGGCCAGAAAAGAGCAGACTCCCAATTCCAAGCCGAACTCTAAATCTGCACTCAAGGAGGTCAGATGGAGCATCAGAGATAACAAGGTAGGGTTCCTGCGGGTGCAACGGGAGCACATGGCCAGAACACCTCCATGGACCCTCCACCTATACCTGGAAATGTAGTCCTCCCTTCTGCCAGCTTCTGTATAACCAGCTGCTCTTCCCTGGCGCTCCCCATGCCAAGACACTACAGGTCTGCAGACTCTGCTGGCGGTATTGATCCGCCTGTCCTTATCCTCGTACAGCGAGATTACTTTGTTTTTGTTTGTCTGAATCTGAAATCGATGGCCAATTAATCAAGATTAGTACAAACCGAGCGCAGCCAGCTGTACAGAGCGATTCTCACAGACAGGCCAGATTACAGTCCTGCCGATGTCAAATTCAACAGCTCAGACCACTTAATAACCCGTCTGCTTCTGGAACCGTGTTTAATACAAACAGAGATTTATCCCGCCGCCAGTCGAAAGATTTCAGACTTACATTAAAGCAACCTTCCTCAATTCATAGAGGGGAACCCTTAAAATGTTCAGGTCTCGGGGAACCCTTGCTACAATGACTGTATCTAATAAAGCCCCTGAACAGTAAGCCCCCCCCCGTTCACATATCGCATAAAGGGAAAAAGCATTTGTGATTTTTGCAGTGCAATTTTCAGGCGATTTCACGTGCCCATGCACTTCTATTGGCTGCCTTATGCACGTTTGTCGCGCAAAAAGAAGCTCCTGGTCCTTTTTTGAATGGCAAACTTAGTGTGATTTTTAAACTCACGTTTAGCCGGGAACTCAGTACAGGGATGGTGGGAACCCCTCATAATGGGCACAGCAGGTGTACAGACCCGGGAACTCAGCACAGGGATGGTGGGAACCTCTCATAATGGGCACAGCAGGTGTACAGACCCGGGAACTCAGCACAGGGATGGTATGAACCCCTCATAATGGGCACAGCAGGTGTACAGACCCGGGAACTCAGCACAGGGATGGTGAGAACCTCTCATAATGGGCACAGCAGGTGTACAGACCCGGGAACTCAGCACAGGGATGGTATGAACCCCTCATAATGGGCACAGCAGGTGTACAGACCCGGGAACTCAGCACAGGGATGGTATGAACCCCTCATAATGGGCACAGCGGGTGTACAGACCCAGGAACTCAGCACAGGGATGGTGGGAACCCTTCATAATGGGCACAGCAGGTGTACAGACCCGGGAACTCAGCACAGGGATGGTGGGAACCCCTCATAATGGGCACAGCAGGTGTACAGACCCAGGAACTCAGCACAGGGATGGTGAGAACCCCTCATAATGGGCACAGCAGGTGTACAGATCCGGGAACTCAGCACAGGGATGGTGGGAACCCCTCATAATGGGCACAGCAGGTGTACAGACCCGGGAACTCAGCACAGGGATGGTGAGAACCCCTCATAATGGGCACAGGGGGTGTAAAGAGCCAGGAACTCAGCACAGGGATGGTGGGAAACTGCCATTCCACTCCCTGACAGCGAGGTGTGAGGTTGCTAGTTCCTTTGCTCCTGTGCTTCCAGAGACCAGGGGCTAGAGTTGCTCCTCTGCCCCAGGAGTGATGCAGGATCCTGGGGAGGATCCTGGTGGAGGCCCCCTGGATAGGCCTCAGTCTGTGGACGACACTGGGCCTGGCTCAAGGAAAGATGAGTCCCTGTCTGCCTTTAGACGGAGGGTTATTGAAACGCTGAAGCGGATTGAGAAGGAAGAGGAGAAGTTGGTGGCTTTGAAAAATGAATTTAAAAAGAAAAAGCAGATTTGTGCCAAAGTTTTCAGCAAGAAAAGACCGGCTCTGAGGCCTGAGCTGAAAGACCTGGAACAAGCTCTGCGGAAGCAGAAAGAACTGGTGAATTCTCTGAAGGAGAATAGTGGAGCATTTAAAGAGAAATATAAGAATGAAGAAAGATTCAGCCAAATGAGAAGAGGAGCCGCTTCCTGCATGGAGGGTGAGGAGACCAGTGAGGAGATGCAGCTACAGACAGCAGAGAGTGAGAAAGTGGGCCCGGAGGATGAGCCCAGCTCTTCAACACCTCAGACATCTGCTGAGCCCTCAATGGTGGAGGCCTCTGTCCCCTTCACTCCCCAGCAATGTGGAACATCTGAGCAGGAGGTTGAAGGTTCTGCCATGCTGGATTTCATCAATAAACTTGAATCCACTTCCCAGGATGGTGAGGAAAAGATGGACGCCGTTCCTAGCCCTGTGGAAGAAAGACCTGTGGAGAGACAAGGTGCAGGTACAGTGTGTGTGCAGGATGATGGTGTGAACTTTAATGACAATGTGCTTGCTGAGGGTTGTAGTGCTGCAGGCAGTCAGCCCAGACCCATAGACAATACACAGCATGCAATAACATCTGCTAATAACTGTCAGCTTCAGCCTGCAGAGAGGTCCATGGACAATACAAAGACTTTGCCTGGACCAGGCACAGCGGCTGTTCCTGTGAATGGTGGAGGAGATGCTGGGTGCAGTAGTGCTACAAGTTTCCAGGAGTCTGCAGCAGCCATGACTGTGATTGATCCCAGAAAAGAAACCATGTGCTCGGGGGAGGGGGAGGGTGCTGCCTCTAATCAGAAGACTGCTATCCCAGCTGATTCAGACTCTCTGCCAGCAGGTTTGATTGTGTCTAAGGACAAGACTGCAAATGCTGCTGGTGGAAGAAAAACTTATGCTGGTGTTGCTGCTACAAGATCTGGGAAGGGGCAGCAAGCAGGGAGGGATAATGAAAATGTTTTATCTTCCTCCATGTTTAAAAGGAGGAATGTTGTGCAATTAAAATGGGAAGGCAGTGGAATCCCCCCACATAGGAGGACAGTGGTGGATAAAATCCTGCAGATGGGGTTTACACCCTCAGATATCTTTGCCCTGATCAGTCCGGCAGGTTCCTATGAATATGATTTGTCCTTTATCCGTCCGGAGTCTTTGGACATATTTTGGGAGAAATATGAGCATGTGTGTAGGGGCCTGCCGGACTGGAAAGGGCTCATCCCAAAGCTTGTATCACGCCAGCCCCTCATTAAAATGGTCACAATTTTGGTCCGCAATGAATCCATACCCCAAGGTGATTTATCTGTATGGTTGAGGAGGTATGGAGATGTCCTGAGCCCCCTAAAAAAGATTGTAGATGATCGGGGAATATGGACGGGGGGATGGTCTGTGCAGCTAAAATTAAAAGTTGTTGATAATGTTGTCCAGCATCTGCCATCCTCAGCTTTCCTGGGAAGGGACAGGCTGACCATCTTCTATCCAGGCCAGCCAAAGCTCTGCAATAAGTGTGGAGATAAAGGACATCTTGCATCCTCCTGTCCAGTGATGAAGTGCTCTCTGTGTCAGGGTATAGGACATTTGGCAAAAGACTGTAATATCATCAGGTGCAATCTGTGCAATGCGGTGGGACATCCTTACAGTCAGTGTCCTGAGGCAATGCACAACAATCCTGAGCTCATGAGAGAATTCTTCCGCATGGACATGGAGGATGCTCGGAGCTCAGCAGCTGGGGTGCCTGTGAGTCCATCTGAGTCTGTGTCAATACCCAATGTGTCTCCCCAATCTGTGGTGCCCCAGTCTGTGCCAATACCTAATGTGTCTGTGTCTCCCCAGTCTGTGCGTTTACCTAGTGTGCCCATGTCTTCTGTAGGTAAGGTATCGGTTGCCAAAAATGTGTCCAATCCTTCTGTGTCTGTGTCTTCTAAAATTGCAGAGGCAGCAAGAGGTGCTGAGGCAGGTGCGTCAGGTGTGGTGCCAACCCCCCTCCCCCGACGCTGCAGGGTTCCTATTAAGGATCGTGGGGTGCAGAGGAGTGGGGTGGATGGTGGAGAGGCTGGCCTGGTGGTAGATAAGGGAAGGGGGAGTGGGGGGGTAGGGGGTGAAGGGGAGGATGGGGGTGGGGAGGCTGTTGAGTCTGGTTTGTCTAAGGATGATATGGAATGGTTGGAGGATAGGAGGAGGAGGGGCAAAAGAAGGAAAAAAGGGGGTTCAGTTACCTTAAATCCTAAATTTTTGCCTTTAGAAAATAAGTTTAAGGTCCTGTCTGATGATGATGATGATGATGATGATGAGGATGAATGGGACTCATTCAGTTCTGCATCCTCTATGGAGGATGAGTGCCAGGGTGCAACAAAGCGCGCTGGTTCTCCAGGAAGAGGGAGTAGTCAGGCTAAGAAACGGCTGCCTCAACTACCCTAATGGCAGTTCCCACTCCGTTAAAAGTGGCAACCATTAATGTTGCCAGCTTAAGATCAGTAAGTGCTCGTCTTATGGCCTTATTTTTGCTCAGCGAGTTTGATGCTGACATTTTGTTTTTACAAGAGACCCATCTGAGTAGTCTGGCCGATATACATCTGGCAAAAAAGGAGTGGAGACGTGGTCCCTCATTTTGGTCTCTTGCAGCCGAGCCTTACAGCGGAGTTGCTGTCCTTTTTTCTGGTATGGTAACGTGCCGGCGGGTAATTGAGGTAGAGATAGGGAGATGCATGGTCTTAGACGTCTCTGTGAAGGGGCAGGACTTGCGCCTGATTAACATCTATGGTCCCCAGACGAAGTGGGACAGGAAATGCCTCTTTACAAAGATTAAGCCTTTTCTTTTTACGGCCCAGCAGGTTATCTTTGGAGGTGATTTCAACACCATTACTAGGTCTAAAGACAGGAGAGGTTTCAGAGATAAGCTGGGCTATGACACCCTTTTTCTTAATGCGATAGTTAGGGAAGCAGGTCTGGTAGATGCGCACATTAAGCGCTGCCCAGACAGCACGGGGTTCACTTTTCAGCGAGGTAATAGTCAGAGTAGGATAGATAGGTTTTTTTTAAAGGGAGACTCCGCTTTTTCGGCACCTGTGTGTCGGGCAGTGGAGTTTTCTGATCACTGTATTCTATCTGTGACTCTGAATGCCCCAGACATGCCACCTAGGGGGAGGGGTATCTGGAGATTGAATTCGGCCCTCCTGGAAGACGAGAGAGTAAGACAATCCTTTGAGGATTTTTTTCAAGCACAGGTAACGATCCTAGACTTTTGCAACAGCAAGTCAGAATGGTGGGAGCTTGTTAAACAGCGGACTGTTGGGCTTTTCAAGGCCATAGGAAGAAAGAAGCAGCAAGATAAGTATATCACCTACCAGCGTTTGCGGAGGAAACTTGACCGCCTTGTTTCGAATGGAGGAGATTCAGGGGCGATCTCTGAGGTGAAGCTCCTCCTTAGGAGACATCAATATGACCGGCACGCCTCTTTGGTTCAGGAGAGGGATTACGGGAAATACCATTCGCCTGACCCTTACCAGAACTGTAAACAGAGCGTAGCAGTTAAGACGGTCAATGGCCTGAGGGACAGTACGGGCTCTCTGACGAAGTCTAGGTCAGGCATCCTGGAGGTTGTCAGGTCATACTATGCCGATCTCCTGGGAGGAAGGAACCTTGATCGGACAAGGATGTTGGGTTTTTTGGACTCTACACCAGGACTGGAAAGTAATGTTCCTTTGATGAATTTGACAGATGAAATCACTGCAGATGAGGTAATTCAGGCTATTGATAAACTAGCCATCAAGAAAACTCCAGGGCCAGATGGTTTGACAGCCGAGTTCTATAAATGTTTTAAAACGATCCTGGCTCCCTACCTTGCGGAGGTTTTTAATGGCTGTTTGAATGAGGGTTCTCTCCCTCCCTCCATGAGGCAATCTGCAGTGATCCTTCTGTCAAAGGGTAAAGATCCTTCCATGATTGGGAATTGGCGCCCCATTAGCCTTCTTAATGTCGATAGAAAGATACTGGCAAAGATTTTCTTCTGGCGATTATCACCAGTTGCAGGCAGTTTGTTATCCCGCCACCAGCACTGTTCGGTCCAAGGTAGAAGCACTTTCTCAGCGGTGTTAGCTGTCCGGGAGGCCTTGGAGCGTTGTAGGGCTGCTGGTTGGGGTAAATTTTTGCTGACATTGGATCAGGCTAAGGCCTTTGATCGGGTTAATCATGAGTACTTGTGGCTCCTTCTTGACAAATATGGCCTGGAGGGGGGTTTCATTGATTGGCTCAAGATTTTGTACAAAGGGGCTGAAAGCTTTCCTCTGGTTAATGGTTGCGTCGGGCAGCCCTTTGCGGTTGGCTCGGGTGTGCGTCAGGGGTGTCCATTGAGTCCTCTGCTATATGTGTTTGCAATCGACCCCTTCATTAGAAGGCTAGAGAGTGGACCATTGTGTGGGGTACCTTTGGGCATTGCTGGTGAGCCTCCTTTGAAGGTTGTGGCCTATGCTGATGATGTTTCTGTTTTTATCTCTGGGACTGCGGAGGCGCAGGAGGTGGTCTCAGTGATAGGGCAGTATGCAGGGGCATCAGGTTCAAAGGTCAACCAGGACAAGTGTGAAGCTTTCTGGATGGGTGTGGAAGGGGAGAGTTTTGTTCTCCCGGATGACTTCCCGGAGCCCCAACAAAAAATTCGAGTTCTAGGCATTGAATTCGGCCCAGGTGACTATGGTCATGCAAATTGGGTGAACAGGCTGGAGAATGCCGATGCCAAGGTGGCAAGCTGGAAAGGTTGGCAGCTTTCCTTGAGGGAAAAGGTTGATCTGATCAAGACTTACCTGATTCCGATTTTTCTGTATGTCAGTTTTGTTTGCGTTTTGCCAGTTTCTCTCTATACCAGGATCTATAGTTGTTTCTTCCAGCTGTTATGGGGGAACAGAATAAACCTTGTCAAAAGGAATGTGACTTACCTTCCTAGGCGGGAGGGTGGTCTAGGGATGGTCAACCCTGTAGTCTTTTTCTCTCTGATGTTTCTGAAGTACAATCTTGGTAACATGTTGGCAGAGAGACCGCCTGGGTGGGTTGGTATTTTCCAGTCCTGGTTTAGGCCCTTTCTGCGAGACTGGGAGAATGGTGGGCCAGTGAAGAGCCTGAGGGTCAAGCATGAACAGCTCCCGGCTTATGTTGCCCCGTGTTTGAAAATGCTTCGGCAGTGGCAAGTAACAGCAGGAGAAGTCAAATCTCTTCCAAGGAAACTTCTTGAGAAGCGGATCATGAGCTCTGCTTTTTGCGAGCCACTGGCCTTGAGGGATTGCCCAAGCCTGGTTTTGGGGGTGGGTTTGCGATTGATTAATTTGGAGAGAATCCCAATGAAGTTTAGGGATCAGGCTTGGCTTGCCTTTCATGGAAAACTATATGTGAAGGGCAACTTGAAGTTTCTTTCCATGAGTGATCGGGGCTGCCCGAGAGTGGAGTGTGGAGGAGTGGTGGAGTCCATGGATCACTTTCTACTTCAATGCCCTTTTAATATAGAGGTGTACAAGAGGGTTGGGAGGGCTCTGAGTATACCCTTCCTCCCTCATATGAGTTATGCAGAGTGGGTGTATGGGGCATTCCAGACTCGTCGGGATTATGATTTGGAAACACTTTTTTTAGTTAGTCTGGTAGTCCGTTATTTCACGTGGAGTGCACGGTGTCAGGTATCCTTACGGGGTAAAATCCTCCCTGTCGAAGTGGTGGTGCAGGACATTCTGGGTGAGGTTGGGAAGATTCGGGGTCTTGAGAAAAGCAGGTGGCAGCAGGAGGCCTGGATAAGGGCGTGGAGGAATATCAGGACTCTGTAGCTGCTGCCTGTTGATCTCGGGGTGTGCGGCTTTTCTTTGTATTCTTGATTCACTCCCCTAGATTTTTAAGATGAAATATATTTTTGATAAAAGGCTACATGCATGGTGACGGTGATGTTCCTTAGTCTGGCTCTCCCATAGGGATTATGTAGTGCGCAATTTGGTTTGTACCATTTATAATGTTCTTGTTTTGTATTATCATATTCAATTATTTTGTAAATATGTTTTATTTATTTATTATGGTTTTATTGTATATAAGTTGTTGTTTGTAAGATTTTTCAATAAACAAAATTAACCCCTCATAATGGGCACAGCGGGTGTACAGACCCTGGAACTCAGCAGGGGGATGGGGGGAACCTCTCATAATGGGCACAGCGGGTGTACAGACCTGGGAACTCAGCACAGGGATGGTGGGAACCCCTCATAATGGGCACAGTGGGTGTACAGACCCCGGAACTCAGCAGGGGGATGGTGGGAACCCCTCATAATGGGCACAGCGGGTGTACAGACCTGGGAACTCAGCACAGGGATGGTGGGAACCCCTCATAATGGGCACAGTGGGTGTACAGACCCCGGAACTCAGCAGGGGGATGGTGGGAACTCCTCATAATGGGCACAGCAGGTGTACAGACCCGGGAACTCAGCAGAGGGATGGGGGGAGCCCCTCATAATGGGCACAGCAAGTGTACAGACGTGAAAACTCAGCAATACTAGGCTCTCGCCCCTTGAGAGATGGAAGAAGCCCTCCAGTGGTTTAACTCTCCACTGAAAAGTAAAATCTCAGATCCATACATACAATGTAACGTCTCCCATGACCCCGATGGGTGCGGAGAGCCGCAGGTTGCACAATGCAGTCACACCACACTCTCTGTGCCGGTAAACATGAGGCAGCAGTGGAAAGATTCTGCCATCCCGCCCGATCATTCCGCAGGCTTATGGTGCAATTAGTGGGATAAAAATCGTTTCCAAATGAGCTGGCACTTTCTAACGCTCAACCACAGGGCAGGGCTATTTTTTCGCATCATTGCCTGGTTTGTCCTCTCGGTTCATAAAAACACACAGGATCATCACCATCACCCCTAGCCACGATCTGGCCATCGCAATTACACCGGGGTCATCACGATGGGCTCCTGACCGCAGTCGGTTGGGGGGGGGGGGGGGGTTGGCACAGCATAGAAACGTTATTCTCTCTGACTTTTGTAAAAAAAAACAATGCTCCGGGTTCAATCTCTCAGTTCACACTGGCATGACTCCAAAGTCACCGGATTTCAATTGTGACTTTGATGGGACTTTACACCCTCTGGCACTCAAGACGCATCAAAGTCGCATCAAAGTAGCGCAGGAACCTTTTCAAAGTTGCTGCGACTTTAAGCCACAAAGATCGGAAAGGGGGGTTATAGAGATGAATAGGCTATGACTGGTCATGTGATTTTGTGTGTCTAAAGTCGCATAACAAGATGCACTAGTGTGAAGTGAGAAGGATATAAAAATCTTAAAGCCGGACTTTGATCGGCCTATATTTGTATTAGGTTTGCACCGATACTAGTATCGCTACTGATACCGAGTATTTGCACAAGTATCGGTACTCGTGCAAATGCACGATACCTGAAACCGATACTTTCAGGCTCGGCTCTTTGAGTGGTCAGTGGGTCTCCCCCGTGTTAAAGAGGTAGTAAAGTCATTTTTTTTTCACTTTGACCTACAGGTAAGCCTATAATAAGGCTTATCTGTAGGTAAAAAGAATATCTCCTAAACCTGTACGGTCTAGGAGATATTCATTTGCATGCAGCCGCTGACTTCAGCGTGGCATGCGCTCTGAGTTCCCGGCTGAAGGTCCGGCAGATGTTGCCGAACCTTGCCGGAAAGAAGTCCCCGCATGCGAGGGAGTCACTCACAGTGCCGGAGCTGCGATACCCGGAAGACGTGCCGAGGGCAAAATGTCAGCTCCCTCGGCGTGGACCGAGATCACCTGCCGACGCCTCGTTTTAAGGTAAGTATTTCATAATGAGCTAGTATGGGGTGCATACTAGCTCATTATACCTTTTGCCTTACAGGTTTAAAATATATATAAAAAAAATAATCTGCGTGTTTACTACCACTTTAAAGAAGTCCGGTAATTGGAGCTGTCAAAAAAAAAAAAAAAAGCAGCAAATGTTTGTTTATTAACAACATTGCTCAGCCCTGAAACACTCAAATAAAAAGAAACATTGTTTCTTTTTGTATATTTCTGTTTCCTCATCTGCAGATCAAATCCTCTGTTTAACCCCTTAATAACCTTTAATTTACTCCAATCAGCCTTAATTAACTCCCTATTCTCCTCCATTTAATTATTATTTTCCTGCTTTTTTTTTCTTTTGTTCACGTCTATTTTATAAACGATAAACGATTAAAACGTTTTGTTTTTTTTGTTTGCTTTGTTAGTAAATATTTTTACACGTATATATTAACATATATTTACACATTTCACATTGAAAAAGTGCTAAATTAAATTTAAAAAAAAAAAAAAAAATCTATTTCATTTGTAAATAACTCTTCAATGCTTTGTACCATCGCTGACAGCTGAAGTGAAAACAAAACAGTTGCGGTCGGTATCGGCAATCGGTATCGGCGAGTACGAAAAAAAAAGTATCGGTATTTGTAATTATTGTAAAAAATTGTAATCGTCGGCGCATCCCTAGTTTGTATTAATGATAGATCTAGATCTATAAATATATATATATCTATATCTATAGATATATATAGATCTCTCTCTCTCTCTCTCTCTCTCTCTCTCTCTGTCTCTCTCTCTCTCTCTCTCTCTCTCTCTCTCTCTCTCTCTCTCTCTCTCTCTCTCTCTCTCTCTCTCTCTCTCTCTCTCTCTCTCTCTCTCTCTCTCTCTCTCTATATATATATAGAGAGAGAGAGAGAGAGAGAGAGAGAGAGAGAGAGAGAGAGAGAGAGAGAGAGAGAGAGATCTATATATAGATAGATATATATATATATATATATATATATATATATATATATATATATAGATATATATATATATATATATATATATATATATATAGATATGGATAGATAGATATCTCTCTCTCTATATATATATATAGATAGATATATATATAGATCGATATATATAGATAGATAGATATCTCTCTCTCTCTATATATATATAGATATATATATCTATCTATTCCTATCTCTCTCTCTGTATATGTATATATGTATATATATATATATATATATATATATATATATATATATATATATTATATATATATATATATATATATCTGTGAGAGGGAGTACCAGGACGGATTACACTGACACACTACATTTGATGACAGGTCCCCTTTCATTTCTAAGGCGGTTTCGAAGAGTTCACCATAGAAACTCCTACATTTCTCTGAATGTATTTTAAAATCCTTCTAAAGCAATTAGCGTCAGGATAGGTCAGACGACCACAAGATCGAACATAAGATTCCTCTCCTCGCTATATATAAATATTGTCGGGGGGAGGGGAGGGGGGTATTTCCATACGAAGTCTACCAACGTATTCCTCGGAGGGAAATAACGATCGCAGATGTCGGCCGCGCTGTTTTTATGAATCCATTAGCGGGGATTGAGGCCATGACTCCGCTCCTTCTACCCCCCCTGGGAGGTCGTCTGCTCAGAGCGGGGTCACCGCAGAGCATCTGAGCTCCTGTCCTCTGCAATATCAGGTCAAGGTTGTCACCCCTAAAAAAATATACACCGGCCATTATATCTTCCCTGCAGTCCTGCATGGTTGTACCGACTCCTCTCCTGGACAGTCAGATAGAGCCCCGTCCTCATTTCCTGGCTGGAGGATGTCCAATCATATATGGCCCTTTCTTCCCCAGCCTGACTGTCCCTGGCCTGGTAAGGTAACAATGTTACTTTGTATCTCTCTATCTCCCATCTGATCAATGTTTATAAACAATGTTACTTTGTATTTCTCTATCTCCCATCTGATCAATGTTTATAAACAATGTTACTTTGTATTTCTCTATCTCCCATCTGATCAATGTTTATAAACAATGTTACTTTGTATCTCTCTACTTCTACTATTCATTGTGAATGATGTAGAGCAGTGGTCTCCAAACTGTGGCCCTTTGCTTGCCTTTATCTGGCCCTTGGGACACTAGTCATCCCACTGACACCAATGATGGGGCCCTAGTCATCCCATTGACACCAATGATGGGGCACTAGTCATCCCACTGACACCAATGATGGGGCCCTAGTCATCCCATTGACACCAATGATGGGGCACTAGTCATCCCACTGACACCAATGATGGGGCACTATTCCTCACACTGACACCAATGATGGGGCACTATTCCTCCCACCAACACCAATATGATGGGGCACTATTCCTCCCACTGATAACAATGATGGGGCACTATTCCTCCCACTGACACCAACGATGGGGCACTATTCCTCCCACTGACACCAATGATGGGGCATTATTCTTCCCACTGACACCAATGATGGGGCAATATTCTTCCCACTGACACCAATGATGGGGCACTATTCTTCCCACTGACACCAATATGATGGGGCACTATTCCACCCACTGACACCAATATGATGGGGCACTATTCCTCCTACAGACACCAATGATGGGACACTATTCCTCCCACTGACACCAGTGATGGGGCACTATTCCACTATCTTGGCAAAACGCGTTTGGCTGAGTGTCAAAATTTGGTACATGAGCTTCTTTGGCGTGTTTTTAGAGCGGAGGAAAATGAATAGTGCTGCTCCAAAAACACAAAAAAAAACGCCAAAAATGTAGATTGTCAGCATTTACATACGTTATAAGTGTGGATGATTCATGCGTTTCCACAGTCGCTCGCTCGTTGTTACATTGTACTGACGCGTTTCTCTGATGTGTTTGAATTGGCTCTGAGCCCTGAGGATATTTCATTACAGCAGGATACATTGTATCACCTCGGGAACGGATTACAGAGACAATTATGGGATGTCTATTATTAATCATTTATGACAGGGATGAAAGCCTATGTGAGCGTCTGCAGTCTCCTCCAGGAAAGAACGGGTTAAATAGAACAATGGGGAACGCTGCAGGTGAACAATGCCGCTGGGTCACGTGACTGCCAAATGCCGCACCTGTCGTGTCATTACACAGGTCCCCTCGCCCACGCGGCTCCTGTGTGTCTTGTCAGCCGAAATATATACGGCCAATGTATGGCGTGTTTGCGTTACGGGAGAGTGCGGCATCAATGCGTCCTCTCGGGGGAAATTCAATTACCGCCCCTTTGTGCGAACTGTGTACACATCTCTGGGATATACTGACAGATGACAACAAAAGGCTCTGAAGACATCGATTGAAAGGAACAAAATAGTTTTTCCCGGAGGATTCAATGCTGATAATTTCCAGGGATGGTGGGAATCCCTCCTAATGGGCACAGCGGGTGTACAGACCCGGGAACTCAGCACAGGGATGGTGGGAATCCCTCTTAATGGGCACAGCGGGTGTACAGACCCGGGAACTCAGCACAGGGATGGTTGGAACCCCTCATAATGGGCACAGCGGGTGTACAGACCCGGGAACTCAGCACAGGGATGGTGGGAACCCCTCATAATGGGCACAGCGGGTGTACAGACCCGGGAACTCAGCACAGGGATGGTGGGAACCCCTCATAATGGGCACAGCGGGTGTACAGACCCAGGAACTCAGCACAGGGATGATGGGAACCCCTCATAATGAGCACAGTGGGTGTACAGACCCAAGAACTCAGCACAGGGATGATGGGAACCCCTCATAATGGGCACAGCGGGTGTACAGACCCGGGAACTCAGCACAGGGATGGTGGGAACCCCTCATAATGGGCACAGCGGGTGTACAGACCCAGGAACTCAGCACAGGGATGATGGGAACCCCTCATAATGGGCACAGCGGGTGTACAGACCCAGGAACTCAGCACAGGGATGATGGGAACCCCTCATAATGGGCACAGCGGGTGTACAGACCCGGGAACTCAGCACAGGGATGGTGGGAACCCCTCATAATGGGCACAGCGGGTGTAAAGACCTGAGAACTCAGCACAGGGATGGTGGGAACCCCTCTTAATGGGCACAGCGGGTGTACAGACCCGGGAACTCAGCACAGGGATGGTGGGAACCCCTCATAATGGGCACAGCGGGTGTGAAGACCTGAGAACTCAGCACAGGGATGGTGGGAACCCCTCTTAATGGGCACAGCGGGTGTACAGACCCAGGAACTCAGCACAGGGATGGTGGGAACTCCTCAAAATGGGCACAGCACTTGTACAGACCCAGGAACTCAGCACAGGGATGGTGGGAACTCCTCAAAATGGGCACAGCACTTGTACAGACCCAGGAACTCAGCACAGGGATGGTGGGAACTCCTCATAATGGGCACAGCGGGTGTACAGACCCAGGAACTCAGCACAGGGATGGTGGGAACTCCTCAAAATGGGCATAGCACTTGTACAGACCCAGGAACTCAGCACAGGGATGGTGGGAACCCCTCATAATGGGCATAGCAGGTGTACAGACCCGGGAACTCAGCACAGGGATGGTGGGAACTCCTCAAAATGGGCACAGCGGGTGTACAGACCTGGGAACTCAGCACAGGGATGGTGGGAACTCCTCATAATGGGCACAGCGGGTGTACAGACCTGGGAACTCAGCATAAAGATGGTGGAAATAATCAGGTGTGCATGAAATTGAAGTGTATTAAATCTAACATTGAACTTTTCTTATTTGCATAATTTTCATTGGTTAAATATTCCATTGGAAGGGTTATGTTATCAGCTTTCTATGAAGACTACAGAACACCTCCCCCTTGTTATCTAGAAAAGGACATGTTTTAGATGGACGGACAAACAGGTGGAAGAATGGATGGATAGAACAGGCAGAATGGAATGGATGGAGGAATAGACAGATGGGTGGAAGAATGGATTGAGGGACAAACGGGTGTAAGGATAAATGGACAGAGAGATGGAACAATGTATGGATGGACTGACAGGTGGAGTAATGGATGGATGGAGGGACAGACAGGTGGAGGAATGGATGGATGGAGGGACAGGCAGGTGGAGGAATGGATGGAAGGAAAGACAGGTGGAGGAATGGATGGATGGAGGGAGAGAGAGTTGGAGGAATGGATGGATGGACAGACAGGTGGAGGAATGGACAGAGGGACAGACAGGTGGAGGAATGGACAGAGGGACAGACAGGTGGAGGAATGGATGGATGGAGGGACAGACAGGTGGAGGAATGAATTGATGGACAGACAGGTGGAGGAATGAATGGATGGACAGACAGGTGGAGGAATGGGTGGAGGGACAGACAGGTGGAGGAATGAATTGATGGACAGACAGGTGGAGGAATGAATGGATGGACAGACAGGTGGAGGAATGGGTGGAGGGACAGACAGGTGGAGGAATGGGTGGAGGGAAAGACAGGTGGAGGAATGGGTGGACGGACAGACAGGTGGAGGAATGGGTGGACGGACAGACAGGTGGAGGAATGGGTGGATGGACAGACAGGTGGAAGAATTAATTGAAAGGCAGACCGGTGCAAGATTGATTTGATAGATAGACAGTTGAAAGAATGGATGGACAGTCAGACAGATGGTAGAATAGATGCATGGAGAAATGGAGGGACATGAGTGAAGACAGGAGTGAATTGACAGATGGAATGGATGGAGGGACAGACGGATTGAAGAATAGAAAGATGGACAGACAATGCAGATGGAACAATGGATGGATAGTCAGACAACTGAAGAATGGATGGACAGATGGAAGACTAGATGGATGGACAGACAGACAAAAAAAATGGATGGACAGTCAGGACAATTAAAGAATTGAAGGATGGACAGACAGATGGAAGAATGGAAGGATAGTCAGGCAGATGAAAGAATGGATGGACAGATGGAAGAATGGATGGACAGACAGACAGATGGAAGAACGGATAGATAAACAGGCAGATGGAAGAATGGATGGGCATACTGACAGGGGGGGAGAATGATTGGACAGGCAGATGGAAAAATGAATGGACGGAAAAAGAGATGGAAGAATGGATAGATGGATGGACAGACAGATGGAAGACTAGATAGACAGACAGGCAGATGGAAGAATGGATGGACGGACAGAGAGATAGCAGAATGGATAGATGGATGGACAGACAGATGGAAGAATGAATGGATGGACGGACAGACAGACAGAAATGATGGGCGAATCAATAGCTCTGAATTCATTGATACTTCTGCTGTGTCTACATACAATGGTCTGAATATCACTAACACCCATTTCACCCCACACGCACCCCACTGATTATATAATATGAGAGTGGAGATAAGGATGGCAGGTAGAGTATGACGAGGAGTTCTGTGTATGATGAATAATTTAAGCTCTATTCCTATAAATAGCACAGGGTCAGTAGACAGTGGAGAGCGGAGTCACCGGTGGGGGGTGTCCAGACCGGGAACAGTATACAGCAGAAAGACCAATTCTCCACTGAGGACACCGGAGGAAAATGTTATCCCGGAGTAATCAATATCATTTACCCGTGTTCTCCAGATGTCACACTATCTACCTGTCCTATCAACTCCATCAGTGTTGTGCACATCAGCATCTGCTGAGGAACTACAAATCCCAGCATGGTCTGCCAGTGACTCCAAGCTATATCATATTTATATGTTTATGAGTTAGTGGTGTAGCATTACCCTCGCAGGAGCCGCTTGGTAGTTTGGGTCCTCTGTCCTTAGCCTCGGCCCCTCTGATACACCAAGGTAAGTGAATAGATACTGCAGCACTGCTCCTGGTCATTATCAGGAGCAACCAGAACACTGCTCCAATCCTGACTCTTCCGGGACTGTTGATCTTTATGGTGTCCCGCAGCTCTCGCTGGTTCCTCCTTATAATAACCAGGAACAATAGACTATATAACAAGGGAAACTACAAAACCCATCATACCACTGCCTCTGGGAATCATGCCTGTGGCTGTTAGAGTCTTGCAACGCCTCATGGGACTTGTAGGTCCACAACATCTGCTGTGCTGAGATTGCCTACCCCTGTTGTATACAGTAGACTCTTCTTTTACAGTATGACTTTTGTATAGATCCAGGGTCATCTGAGCACGACTCCTGTGAGGCGCAATTCACATTATTCTGGTCTGGTGACAGATACCACATAGCCATGAGCTTGCCAGTCTCTGAAGGTTCCTCCCTCTACATTTACCCAATTTACGGCCAGACACTGATTCATGTTCTGCAGCAGATGCACCACTATACTGGGATCAGACTGAAATCAATAAAGGTTTCTATGAACTTAAATGACTGTCTAGAGAAATGTGATTCAACCTTGTTAGTAAAGCTTGAAGAAAAGAGACATCAATCTGTGCTAAAGGGCAGCAAAAGGTCCATTAATCAACTCAACGTAACAATATTCACTCCTCAGATAAGGAACTCAAAGCCCAGTTAAACTCCTAGATCTAATCGGCTAGATACATTCCAAAACAAAAAGGTGTTCAATGAGTTCTAATTTTCCTCCAAACAGTTGTGACTTCAAATATGTAGGCAAACAATGGCTGCCCTAACAATACAGGGGCTCCAAATGGGCAGTTGTATACAATATACTTTACAGGCAACAGTTATAATATGTGGGTGCAAATTACACAAATGGGACAACATGCAGGCAAGAAATGGGCAATTGTAACCATGCACAAGCAAACAAGACAATATGGGGGCAACGAATGGGCAATAGTGACCATCTACCAGCAACCAAAACAATATGGGGGCAACAAATGGGCAAGATGCGTAAGGGTTTTTATTGCATGGATGAGAAAGAGGCTGAGGGAGGCTTTAGTGGCGGAGCTCTATTACAAGTTTGCTGTCATTCAGGCATCAGAAAATGGGAAATTTGGAAAAAATATGTACTTTTCCTGGTGCCTGGCCACACACAGTTATGCTGCCATGGAAAACACCTTTTTAATTTAACCTGCCCCACAGATTCCAATACATTTAGCCAAAATAGAAAACAATTACAAAAATCTCCTACTAAAAACTTTAAATTTAATGAATTCTTATTGCCGAATAAGCTAAAAAAAAAAAAAAAAAATGTACACAGATTTTCCAATGGCGACTCTTCTTTGGTGACAACCATATCAGACAGGACGTTCCCTCACTTTGGAGAATTCTCCTACAGGATGTGAAGTGATATCTTCCCAATGGGTCAGTTAAAATTTTTGGTTTTAGGTATACTTTAGGGTCCTAGTGCCCAACCTGCGGCCCAAGGTCTGCATGTGGCCCTTTGGTATATGATGTGTGGCCCTCGGACCTCAGCAGTCTGTAGTGGGAACATTGATTAGGGTAGTAGCATTGATCTCTACCAGCATCTTCCCAGTTTCGTATTGTCTTCTGCAGCATCTCCCCACCAACAATGTATCCTGTCCTCACTCTCTGACCCTCATTTCCTCTATTAGGTCTGCAGTCTCTGACACTCCTCTCCAGCATTCCATATATTGAACATTATCTGCAGCCCTTTGGTGATGTCAGGTCCACATTTAAGGCCCCCTTTAGCTCAGAGATGGACAACCACTGCTTTAACCCCTTCCCGCCTGGCCTATTGTAAAATGACGGGCGGGGGCCCTGCTGTTTTGGAAGGACGTCATATGACATCCTCCCAAGATCGAGCCATTTTCCAGCGCGATCTGTCACCCGGCATGTCAACCGGACACAGCCGATATGACAGACCACTGCACCGGCCCGCTGGTGGTACCATGTGATCGCTGTGGCCAATCACAGCAGATTACATGACAATTGTACACAATGAAAGGCCTTGATTCATGCCTTTCATTGTGTACTATTGTGATGAGCTCTGTGATTGGTCACAGTGATCACATGGTACAGACAGGGCCAATCACAGCCCACCTGTACCATGTAATTAGCTGTGGCAAATCATAAATGTATCAGTCCTTTTCTCTGTAGCCTCAGCTGCACAGATGAATGAATAGGAAGCACTCAAGGGGCCTCCTGCTCATTCACAAACTGATGCTTCAGTGATGAATGGGCACAGGAGCGATTGGTACCGATCGCTCACTGTGTTCATTCAGAAAAGGAAGGGGCCAGTAAATGACATATTTACCGCCCCCTTCTCCTGCTCTGCATCTTGAAACATCCCCCTGTGTGCATATGCCGGTGGGAGAGGAGAGGAGGGAAGCCGGAAACGCTGCAGGGCAAAGGGGCACACAGGGAGGCCTGGACAGCAGATGGAAGGGGCGCATGTGAGGGGGAAAGAAGAGGAGAAGCTGGCAGCGCGGCAAGGAACGGTGTCTTCAATAAAACAGTACAACCGGACCTCCTGCTCAACAGATGCCCAGGCCCCCCTTTCGAACTGGTGGGGCCTGGGCCCACTACAGGAGGGCTGGCTGTACTGCCTTATCAGCAGCCCTGGCTACCACAGCACATTATTTGTATATTCCATAGAAATATGTAATAATAAACTTCTCAGAAAAGTGAATTTTTGCTTTTTTTCCTGCTCTCAGTCCTCTGTGTTTCTCTGACAGCTGACAAAAAAAATGTCTTCCTGGTTTATAAAATGCGTTACCTGAAAAATTCAGAGAATATCCTTCAAAAGATTTTTCACTTCCAGATGAAAAGGCGACAGGTCAACACAAGCATTTTATTTTTTTGTTTTTTTTTTTGTTTTTTATCTCAAAAGCCAAATTCCTGGCAGATAAAGTAAATCCTCTAAGCCAGCTATTAGACTAGTCAGTTATGGCGGGAGAGTCACACTTCATGAATTATCTGTAAACTTCTTTTATCTACACACTGAAATGCCATTCTCACCTTTTTTGTCTTTTATCTACACCCTGCCATGCCATTCTCACCAGCTGGTCCACAGAGAAAAGTCAAATAAAAATAGCTCTGGACAATTTTTCCGCTTTATTAACCATTTACTTGGAGTGCTGAGGACGAAGTTGTTCCATCGGCAGTGCCGGAACATGGGGACAATAATGGCGTGCCAAATAGAATAAAGTTGAAGGCTTTAATAGCAACGCACGTTTCGCACCATGGTGAAAACGTTACGATAAAAGCAACATGCTTTGATAGCGACAGCACTACAGGAGACTAAATTATAGTACAAATACATGCAAGAAATGGCTACCCTGACAATACATGGGCTCCAAATAGGCAATTGTATAAAAAAAAAAAATACACAGGTAACAAAGTAGCCAAAAATTACAAAATTGGGGTGAAAAATACACAAATGGGACAAGATGCAGGCAAGAAATGGGCAATTGTAACAATATACAAGCAAATAGGACAATGTGGGTGCAACAAGCGGGCAACTGTAACCATATACGAGTAAAGAAGACAATGTGGGTGCAACAAACGGGCAACTGTAACCATATACGAGTAAAGAAGACAATGTGGGTGCAACAAACGGGCAACTGTAACCATATACAGGTAAAGAAGTCAATGTGGGTGCAACAAACGGGCAACTGTAACCATATACAGGTAAAGAAGACAATGTGGGTGCAACAAATGGGCAACTGTAACCATATACAAGTAAAGAAGACAATGTGGGTGCAACAAACGGGCAACTGTAACCTTATACAAGCATAGAAGACAATGTAGATGCAACAAACGGGCAACTGTAACCATATACAAGCAAAGACGACAATGTGGGTGCAACAAACGAGCAACTGTAACCATATACAGGTAAAGAAGACAATGTGGGTGCAACAAACGGGCAACTGTAACCTTATACAAGCTTAAAGGCAATGTGGGTGCAACAAACGGGCAACTGTAAACATATACAAGCATAGAAGTCAATGTAGGTGCAACAAACGGCAACTGTAACCATATACAAGCAAATAGGACAATGTGGGTGCAACAAACGAGCAACTGTAACCTTATACAAGCATAGAAGGCAATGTGGGTGCAACAAACGGGCAACTGTAACCATATACAAGCATAGAAGTCAATGTAGGTGCAACAAACGGCCAACTGTAACCATATACAAGCATAGACGACAATGTGGGTGCAACAAACGAGCAACTGTAACCTTATACAAGCATAGAAGGCAATGTGGGTGCAACAAACGGGCAACTGTAACCATATACAAGCATAGAAGTCAATGTAGGTGCAACAAACGGGCAACTGTAACCATATACAGGCATAGACGACAATGCGGGTGCAACAAACGAGCAACTGTAACCTTATACAAGCATAGAAGGCAATGTGGGTGCAACAAACGGGCAACTGTAACCATATACAAGCATAGAAGTCAATGTAGGTGCAACAAACGGGCAACTGTAACCATATACAGGCATAGACGACAATGCGGGTGCAACAAACGGGCAACTGTACCCATATACAAGCATAGAAGACAATGTAGGTGCAACAAATGGGCAACTGTACCCATATACAAGCATAGAAGACAATGTAGGTGCAACAAATGGGCAACTGTAACCATATACAAGCATAGAAGACAATGTAGGTGTAACAAACGGGCAACTGTGACCATATACAAGCAAAGACAACAATGTGGGTGCAACAAATGAGCAACTTTAACCATATTCAAGGAAAGAAGACTATGTAGCCTTTTTCCTTTTGTTCAAAGAGGAACAAAAATGGATTCAACTTTTTGACTTAACAGCAACATGTGCAGCTGCAGGTTTGGATAAACTTTAAAGGGAGACCTTTCCTAAGAAAAAAAAAAGATTTTTCCCTGGCTCTCCTGACCCAGGTCAGTGACTCAGAAAGTATTGAAGCTACTGGGTCATCATCACTGCCAGGCAACTAGCATTTTCAGAGGGTCAAAATTGGCACCCCCCATGTCTCGCTCATGAAATATTTCCTTTAATCTTTCCTGAATTCTGGAAATTACTGACGCCTGAGGATTAACATGATAACCAGACAACTTAACTGTGATTACTTTAAGCTCAGCAATGGCCGCCTCCATGTTCATCTAGCGATAGGTTTCTATTACCTTGTGGAGTAGTGCTGCCATTTCGCACAAACCTCTCACCTGGAACCCAAATCACATCTCCATATTTCCTAGAAAAGTCGATCTCATCCCTTGAGAGCTTTGCAGAATTATACAGAAACACGACCCTTTCCTAGAAATCTGAACGTCTCCATTATCCCTGTGTACGAGGCCTCTCTGTAATCTTCCTGCAATTATGGTTTATTGTCCCCTGTATGGTTTGATTAACTCTCCACTCTGAAGGACGCGTACCATGGTAAGGCTAATTGTAGTTCTACACGATTGCCTTTTTGTATGGACTCACATCTCACAATATTATTGTTACTGTAATAAAACACAATATCTGGGGGAATCTATATCCATTCCGGAATGTCAGGTGTATAATTATCTATCTATCTATCTATCTATCTATCTATCTATCTATCTATCTATCTATCTATCTATCTATCTATCTATCTATCGAGGAGAGTGGGAAGGTGAGAGAGAGCGGGAAGGTGGAGGAGAGCGGGAAGGTGGAGGAGAGCGGGAAGGTGGAGGAGAGCGGGAAGGTGGAGGAGAGCGGGAGGGTGGAGGAGAGCGAGAAGGTGGAGGAGAGCGGGAAGGTGGAGGAGAGCAGGGAAGTGGAGGAGAGCGGGAAGGGGGAGGAGAGCGGGAAGGTGGAGGAGAGCGGGAAGGTGGAGGAGAGCGGGAAGGTGGAGGAGAGCGGGAGGGTGGAGGAGAGCGAGAAGGTGGAGGAGAGCGGGAAGGTGGAGGAGAGCAGGGAAGTGGAGGAGAGCGGGAAGGGGGAGGAGAGCGGGAAGGTGGAGGAGAGCGGGAAGGTGGAGGAGAGCGAGAAGGTGGAGGAGAGCAGGGAGGTGGAGGAGAGCGGGAAGGTTGAGGAGAACGGGAAGGTGGAGGAGAGCGAGAAGGTGGAGGAGAGCAGGGAGGTGGAGGAGAGCGGGAAGGTGGAGGAGAACGGGAAGGTGGAGGAGAATGGGAAGGTGGAGGAGAGCGAGAAGGTGGAGGAGAGCGAGAAGGTGGAGGAGAGCGGGAAGGTGGAGGAGAGCGGGAGGGTGGAGGAGAGCGAGAAGGTGGAGGAGAGTGAGAAGGTGGAGGAGAGCGGGAGGGTGGAGGAGAGCGAGAAGGTGGAGGAGAGTGAGAAGGTGGAGGAGAGCAGGGAGGCGGAGGAGAGCGGGAAGGTGGAGGAGAGTGGGAAGGTGGAGGAGAGTGGGTGGTCGAGGAGACCCGGAAGGTAACAATATTACAGTAACAATATTATTATTACTGTAATAAAACAACACAATATCTGGGGGAATCTATATCCATTCTGGACTGTCAGGTGTATAATTAATAATATAATCTATCTATCTATAATATAATCTATCTATCTATCTATCTATAATATAATCTATCTATCTATCTATCTATCTATAATATAATCTATCTATCTATCTATCTATCTATCTATCTATCTATCTATCTATCTATCTATCTATCTATCTATCTATCTATCTATCGAGGAGAGTGGGAAGGTGAGAGAGAGCGGGAAGGTGGAGGAGGGCAGGAAAGTGGAGAAGAGCAGGAAGGTGGAGGAGAGCAGGGAGGTGGAGGAGAGCGGGAAGGTGGAGAAGAGCGGGAAGGCGGAGAAGAGCAGGAAGGTGGAGGAGGACAGGAAAGTGGAGGAGAGCAGGAAGGTGGAGGAGAGCAGGAAGGTGGAGGAGAGCAGGGAAGTGGAGGGGAGCAGGGAGGTGGAGGAGAGCGGGAAGGTGGAGAAGAGCAGGAAGGTGGAGAAGAGCAGGAAGGTGGAGGAGAGCAGGAAGGTGGAGGAGAGCAGGAAGGTGGAGGAGAGCAGGGAAGTGGAGGAGAGCAGGGAGGTTGAGGAGAGCGAGAAGGTGGAGGAGAGCGAGAAGGTGGAGGAGAGCGGGAAGGTGGAGGAGAGCGGGAGGGTGGAGGAGAGCGAGAAGGTGGAGGAGAGTGAGAAGGTGGAGGAGAGCAGGGAGGCGGAGGAGAGCGGGAAGGTGGAGGAGAGTGGGTGGTCGAGGAGACCCGGAAGGTAACAATATTACAGTAACAATATTATTATTACTGTAATAAAACAACACAATATCTGGGGGAATCTATATCCATTCTGGACTGTCAGGTGTATAATTAATAATATAATCTATCTATCTATAATATAATCTATCTATCTATCTATCTATCTATCTATCTATCTATCTATCTATCTATCTATCTATCTATCTATCTATCTATCTATCTATTTATCTAGGAGAGTGGGAAGGTGAGAGAGAGCGGGAAGGTGGAGGAGGGCAGGAAAGTGGAGGAGGACGGGAAAGTGGAGGAGAGCAGGAAGGTGGAGGAGAGCAGGAAAGGTGGAGGAGAGCAGGGAAGTGGAGGGGAGCAGGGAGGTGGAGGAGAGCAGGAAGGTGGAGAAGAGCAGGAAGGTGAAGGAGGACAGGAAAGTGGAGGAGAGCAGGAAGGTGGAGGAGAGCAGGAAGGTGGAGGAGAGCAGGGAAGTGGAGGAGAGCAGGAAGGTGGAGGAGAGCAGGGAGGTGGAGGAGAGCGGGAAGGTGGAGAAGAGCGGGAAGGTGGAGAAGAGCGGGAAGGACGAGAAGAGCAGGAAGGTGGAGGAGGGCAGGAAAGTGAAGGAGAGCAGGGAGGTGAAGGAGAGCAGGAAAGTGGAGCATATCAGGAAGGTGGAGGAGAGCGTGAAGGTGGAGGAGAGCGTGAAGGTGGAGGAGAGCGTGAAGGTGGAGGAGAGCGGGAAGGTGGAGGAGAGCGGGAAAGTGGAGGAGGGCAGGAAGGTGGAGGAGAGTGGGTGGTCGAGGAGACCAGGAAGGTGGAGGAGGGCAGGGAGGTGGAGGAGGGCAGGAAGGTGGAGGAGGGCAGGGAGGTGGAGGAGGGCAGGGAGGTGGAGGAGGGCAGGGAGGTGGAGGAGGGCAGGGAGGTGGAGGAGATTGGGTGATCGAGGAGACCAGGAAGGTAGATGAGAGCAGGAAGGTGACGAAGGACAGAAAGGTAGAGAGCAGGGAGGTGGAGAAGGACAGAAAGGTAGAGAGCAGGAAGGTGGAGAAGGACAGAAAGGTAGAGAGCAGGAAGGTGGAGAAGGACAGAAAGGTAGAGAGCAGGAAGGTGGAGGAGAGTGGGAAGGTGGAAAAGGGCTGAAAGGTGGAGGAGAGTGGGAATGTGAAGAAGAATCTGTCTGACTATTGAGGCACTTCCGGACCTTTGCATGTGGTCTACATGTAACAATCATCCCCTTCTGGAATTTAATGGGCTCTCCCAGCCTTCCTAATGGTGCTATGCCCTGTAGCTGCACCCCCACAGCTCACCAACCCACCAAAGGCAACCAACATAAGACTTCGGCACCTTCAGTCTTCCATTTTTATTTGGCCAATTGTCTTGGAGAAGGGGGTTAGGAGTACAGGAGGATACACCAAACAGCAGCACCAATCCCTCTACTCAGTGAAACTCTTTAGGCCCAGACAGGCTATGAGCTTTCTGTACCATTTCTCCTGTGCCACAGGCTGGGTTTAGACTCCTTAGGCCAGCTTGGGAGACTCTAGGCCCAGATGGGCAGCTAGGAGAACAAACACCCATCTTCTTCTGGCTTCCTCCTCCAGACAAAGGGCCAAGGAGAAAAGACTGCTGCAGTTGCAGTGATGACCGAGATATCACCCTTCCCATTCAGTAACATACCAGTACGTCTCATGGACGGGAAGTGGTTAAATAGAATTGTATTTTTTAAAACTGCTTTAATTGACATGATATGTAGATAAAAGCTCATCCCATTGATCTGCAGATAAATGAAACAGAGTAAATAAAAAAGTAACAGAGTCACTTGATATCTCCCGTCCAATGTTTATAAACAATGTTACTCTGTACCTCTCCATCTCTGGTCTGATCAATGTTTATAAACAATGTTACTTTGTACCTCTCCATCTCTGGTCTGATCAATGTTTATAAACAATGTTACTTTGTATATTTCTAAACGTACCTGTAAGTGGTTTCCTGATCGGGATCCCTGCACGCGTGTGACCTGCTCCCGCTGCGATTGGACACAGTGGGATCCAATCAGTGGGTCTGGTGGCCACGATCCTCCGATCACTCCCTGGAGAGGCAGAACGGCAGTAAACAAAGCAGATTGCCGTTCTGTTAGTAGGGAAGGTAGTGATCTTGTGTTTCTGCTAAGCAGGAACACGGATCTCTGTCTTTCCACAGTTAAAACACCTCCTCCAACACGGTTAGCAAGCACCCCCTAGGCAACCACTTAACCCTTTGATCGCCCCTGATGTTTACACCCTTCCCTTCCAGTGTCATTAGTACAGTGACAGTGCTTTTTTTTTTGTTAGCACCGACCACTGTATTGGTGTCAGTGGTCCCCAAAAAGTGTCAGGTGTCTGATTTGTCCGCCACAATGCCACAATCCCGCTAAAAATCGATGATCGTTACCATTACCAGTAAAAATAAAAATGCCATAAATATATCCCATAGTCTGTAGACGTGATAACTTTTGCACAAAACAATCAATATACACTTATTGGGATTTTTTACCAAAAATATGTAGCAGAATACATATTGGCCTAAACTTATGAAGAAATAAGATTTTTTTTAATATTTTATTTATTTTTATTTTTTTATTGGATGTGTATTATAGCAAAAAAGTTAAAAATATCGTTTTGTTTTTTTTCAAAATTGTCGCTTTTTTTTTTGTTGATGGCGCAAAAAAAAAAAATAAAAACCACAGAGGTGATCAAATACCACCAAAAAGAAAGATCTATTTGTGGGGAAAAAAAAGGACATTGATTCTATTTGGATACAGCGTCACATGACCGCGCAATTGTCAGGTAAAGTAACGCAGTGCCGTATCCCCCCAAAAAAACGGCCTGGTCAGAAAGGGGATAAAACCTTCCGGGGCTGAAGTAGTTAACTTGCGCATTCACTGTAGATTTTTTTTTGCACGTTTTTTGATTGTTTGCACTAATGTTTAGAAAATTGATGGTTTAGGCTAAAAAAAAAATAAAAAATCGGACACGACAGTTCGTTTTTTTTTTTTTTTCGCCATAAAACTTTGAATTTTCGATAATCAAAATGAGCCCACTTAGACCCCTTTCCGCACTAAGTTGTGTTTCAGGCGTTTTGGCGCTAGAAATAGCCTCTAAATAACGCCTGAAAGCCGCCTCCCATTGATTTCAGAGTGACTTTTTTCACATTAGGGCGGTGCGATTTGCGGGAGACGTTAGGAAAATTCCTGCAAACAGCATCTTTGGGGCGCTTTGACAGTGCTGTATACATCGCTCCCAAAACGCCCTGCCCATTAAAATGAATGGGCAGCGCCTCCAAAGTGCCTGAAAAGCGATACGGAAGCGCCGCCATGCGAACGTTTTTTAACCCCTTCTTTGGGGTTAAAAGCGCCCCGCTAATGGCCGAAAAGTGCCGCTTAAACAGCGCTAAAGCGCCGCTAAATGGGCGGCACTTTGGCGCTAACGCGCGGGCGGCCCCAGTGTGAAAGGGGTCTAATGTTTCGAAAAGTCGAACAATCGAGCGCATCGAACGCTTTTTCAAAACCGTTTTCTAACCATGTATGGCCATGCTTTCCAAGGTGATGTACAGCTGCACCAGGTTGTACACTCTCCAGTTTTGAGTAAATCAACTCCATTATGTTTTCCCCTTCAAGAGACCCTGTCATGTTGCCTATTCAGTAATTGGGTCTATGTGAAGTCCCCCCCCCCCCCCAACCTTACAGCTTCTACACCAAAAAAAGAAAAAAAATACTTTTTGGTATTGCCGTCTTAATAGCATCGTGAGCCTCTGGGCAAAGTAATGCGCTTGGCCCCTATCAGTCTGCCCCAATCTATGCACCCACCATACTCTCAAGAATAAAGTATAAATAATTGATAGAATGTAACATATATTTATTAGTACTTTCAATAAAATTGATTTTAAACAATAAGAAAACATGCTATAAATCAAAGACTAATCAACACAAAGGACACAGTACAGAGGGGGAGACAGAAAGGCAAAGTACGGGGGGGGATACTGATGGGGGTTTTTACTGATCAGGGGGGCAAGATACTGGGACCAGGGGGGCAAGATACTGGGATCAGGGGGGCTAGATACTGGGATCATAAGTGCAAGGATCATGAGGGCAAGATACTGGGATTGGGGGGGGGGCAAGATACTGGGATCAGGGGGGCAAGATACTGGGACCAGGGGGGCAAGATACTGGGATCATAAGGGCAAGAATCATGAGGGCAAGATACTGAAATCATAAGTGTAAGGATCATGAGGGAAAGATACTGGGATTGGGGGGGGGGCAAGATACTGGGATCAGGAGGGCAAGATACTGGGACCAGGGGGGCAAGATACTGGGATCAGGGGGGCAAGATACTGGGATCATAAGTGCAAGGATCGTGAGGGCAAGATACTGGGATTGGGGGGGGGGCAAGATACTGGGATCAGGAGGGCAAGATACTGGGATCAGGGGGGCAAGATACTGGGACCAGGGGGGCAAGATACTGGGACCAGGGGGGCAAGATACTCAGATCAGGGGGGCAAGATACTGGGATCAGGGGGGCTAGATACTGGGATCATAAGTGCAAGGATCATGAGGGCAAGATACTGGGATTGGGGGGGGGGAGATACTGGGATCAGGGGGGCAAGATACTGGGACCAGGGGGGCAAGATACTGGGATCATAAGGGCAAGGATCATGAGGGCAAGATACTGGGACCAGGGGGGCAAGATACTGAAATCATAAGTGTAAGGATCATGAGGGCAAGATACTGGGATTGGGGGGGGGGGGGGGCAAGATACTGGGATCAGGAGGGCAAGATACTGGGACCAGGGGGGCAAGATACTGGGACCAGGGGGGCAAGATACTGGGATCAGGGGGGCAAGATACTGGGATCATAAGTGCAAGGATCGTGAGGGCAAGATACTGGGATTGGGGGGGCAAGATACTGGGATCAGGAGGGCAAGATACTGGGATCAGGGGGGCAAGATACTGGGACCAGGGGGGCAAGATACTGGGACCAGGGGGGCAAGATACTGGGATCAGGGGGGCAAGATACTGGGATCAGGGGGGCAAGATACTGGGATCAGGGGGGCAAGATACTGGGATCATAAGTGCAAGGATCCTGAGGGCAAGATACTGGGATTGGGGGGGGGGGCAAGATACTGGGATCAGGAGGGCAAGATACTGGGATGGGGGGGCAAGATACTGGGATCATAAGTGCAAGGATCATAAGGGCAAGATACTGGGATTGGGGGGGCAAGATACTGGGATCAGGGGGGCAAGATACTGGGATCAGGAGGGCAAGATACTGGGATCAGGAGGGGGGCCAAGATACTGTGACCAGGTGGGGGCAAGATACTGGAACCAGGGGGGCGAGATACTGGGACCGGGGGGGGACCAAGATACTGGGACCGGGGGGGGGGGCAAGATACTGGGATCGGGAGGGCAAGATACTGGGATCAGGGGGGCAAGATACTGGCATCAGGGGGGCACAGTACAGGTTCTGGGACGCTGACATCCCTGGGAAAGCTTAGTATAAAGTGTAACTATCCCAGCAAATCGGGGACAGTTGGCAAGTATGAGGTAATGCAAGATTATCACGGGGCCCCTGTGCACCTGGGGCCCCTGGGCAGTGCCCAATGGTGCCCATGCAATAAGACACCCTTGCTTTTTGGTATTGAGGAGCATGTCACCTCCTTCCATGATGTGGAGATCTGGCCAATTACCTGTGATATGAAGGATAACATAACATCGCAGTTACATCTAAACTCTGACACCAGTCGACAAGGGGTACTCTTTGACCACCATCCAAGGGGGTAGGTGTTGTAGAAGTAGGTATACGTTGGTTGGGGGGGGGGGGGGGTGGCTTTAAACAGACCCAGCCACTTTGCCCCTTATTGGCCAAGCTCACAGGGTGCCTTCAAAGCAGCAAAGAGATCCTGCTACTTTAAGGACTCTTTTTCATAGGAGCCGCATCTCTCTAACATAAGCAGCGGCGTATACGCCTCATTTACTATACAGCAAAGGCTTTCAAAGCCCTCAGTCCAGGCGGAGTGGATTGGAGCTTAGTAAGGGCGTTGTTGACAGTAAACGTCTTCTGACAACGAACAATAAATAGAACAGCAAAACACCCGAGAAGGTAAAGCTCTCCCTAAACTTGCCGACAATACGCAGCGTACTGTAACAAAGCCCTCTGGGTAATCCCGGCAATCTATCCCACAAATATTTTAGCGGCTTTATTGGCTCTGTTTGCACGAAAGGAAAGTCAAGCGCCCCCCCCGTAATCTCCAAGAGAAATTGTGGCAATTAGGCGATATTCCCCGACGAAGGCTGCGTAATCCTCCTGTTTTCATTAAAAGGCCACGTGGAGGGAAGGAAAGGCAAGAATAATATTATGAGAGGAGCGCGGCCCCCGGGGCGGGATGACATACCGCGATTCAATAGAGAGATAATAATACGTATTTCCCCGTAGGAAGGGTCCTGGCTCTCGGGACTTGAAAGATGTCAGAAATGTCATGGCGATACTGTTCTACATAATAATCCCAGCTTGATTAAATTACTAATTTAATCATCGTATGATGAATATACCCGGTGTGATAATGATTTGTATGAGTTCATACAGTCCCTTGCAAAAGTATTCACCCCCCTTGGCATTTTTTCGTGTTTTGTTGCCTCACATCCTGGAATTAACATGGATTGTTTGAGGATTTGCATCATTTAATTTACATACATGCCCACAACTTTGAAGAACCTTTTTTTTTTTTTATTGTAATGCAAACAACAAATAGGACAAAATAACAGAAAAAGTCAATGTGCATAACTATTCACCCCCCTAAAGTCAATACTTTTGTAGAGCCACCTTTTGCGGCTATCACAGCTCCAAGTCGCTTTGGATAAGTCTCTATGAGCTTGCCACATCTTACCACTGGGATTTTTGCCCCATTCCTCCTCGCAAAACTGCTCCAGCTCCTTCAAGTTGGAGTTCTTTGGCATTAATTCGACTCGCCGTGTTTGGAAGAAGAAAAATGCTGACTATGACCCTAGGAACACCATCCCCCTACAGTCAAGCACGGAGGTGGAAACGTGATGCTTTGGGGCTGTTTCTCAGCTAAATGTACAGGCCGACTTTGTCGCATTGAGGGGCCAATGGATGGGGCCACGTATTGTAAAATCTTGGATGAGAACCTTCTTCCCTCATCCAGAACACTGAAGATGGGTTTTCCAGTATGACAATGACCCAAAACATACCGCCAAGGCAACAAAGGAGTGGCTTAAGAAGAAGCACATCAAGGTCATGGAGCGGCCTAGCCAGTCTCCAGAACTTAATCCCATGGAAAATTTATGGAGGGAGCCGAGACTTCGAGTTGCCAAGAAACCTTAAGGTTTTAAAGAAGATCTGTAAAGAAGAGTGGACCAAAATCCCTCCGGAGATATGACACCCAGCCAGGATAACTGAACCACTTACCGGACGTCATTCTGCAATGGGCCGGGCGGGAAGTGGTTAAGGATTTAGAGAAGATCTGTAAAGAAGAGTGGACCAAAATCCCTCCTGAGATGTGTGCAGACCTGGTCACCAACTACAAGAAACGTCTGACCTCTGTGCTTGCCATCAAGGATTTCTTCACCAAGTACTAAGTCATACTTTGCTTGGGGATTAAATACATATTTTACTCTCTGAACTGCAACTCAATTTATAACATTTGTATCATGTGTGTTTTTTTCTGGATTTTTTGGTTGATATTCTGTCTCGATCATTTAAAATACACCTTATAGACCCTTCATTTCTTTGTAAGTGGGCAAACTTACATAATCTGCAGGGGATCAAATCATTTTTTTCCCCCCACTATATCTACAGGGGCAACCCTGGTTGTCACACAGGCTGGACTTCAAAACATGTCCATCTCCATTACATGGGGAGATTAGTTTACACAAGGAAAATGACATTGCTTTAGGGTCCATTCACACAAACTTGTTTGAAGTGCGCTACAATGATATCTCCTGAGGGGACATTCAAGTCCATTGTAGGAGCATGTTCTCAAGAGATTTCAGCTGCTCTGTATTCCCCAGGATCTCGCCGGAAGAAGTGTGATGTCATCCACGCCTAGGGCACCACAGGCAGTAGATGGGGTAGGGCAAGTATAAAAACTTTTTTTCTTTACAGGACACCCACTAATAGAAGGTGATTTGTGACGGGGGAGGGACCTGGACCTTGCATTTTATTGCAAGGTCTTCTTTAATTCTGACATATTATACAATTATATTAGACGCAATACAAAGTCACATCATTACCATATATACTCGAGTATAAGCCGAGTTTTTCAGCACATTTTTTTGTGCTGAAAATGCCCCCCCTCGGCTTATACTCGAGTCAAGCACTTTTTCTGCAGCAGAGAATGACATTTTCCAAACCGACTTTGGGGCCCCCTATCTCGGGGCCACTTGGTGCTAGGAACCCCAATGGTGTGCAAACCCAGTGGAACTAGTACTACAACATATCCAAAGCTGGGGTTCCTAGCATCAAGTGGCCCCGAGATACGGGGGCCCCAAATTCGGTTTGGAAAATGTAATTCTCTGCTGCAGAAAAGGGCTTGACATTTTTCGAACCAACTTTGGGGCCCCGTATCTCGGGGCCACTTGGTGCTAGGAACCCCAGCTTTGGATATGTTGTAGTGCTAGTTCCACTGGGTTTGCACACTAAGTTTGGGGTTCCTAGCACCAAGTGGCCTCAAGACCCCTATCCCAGGGCACCAAGTGGCCCTGGGATAGGGGTCCCCAAAATCGGTCAACTGTGTCCATCTGCAGCAATGTCATTTCGGGACCCTTTGGGTCCAGAGACCCCAAATTTTGGCAGCAGCTAGGGGGCATTTAGGAACCCTTAACTACTGAGTTTGAAGTTCGGGGGACCTATGGCTGCAAATGGGCACAGTGAGGCTGCAAATGGGCACAGTGAGGCTGCAAATGGGCATTGTTGACCCTCTTTTCCACTTACAGTAGCTGCGCATTTCTCACCCTAGGCTTATACTCGGGTCAATAAGTTTCCCTAGTTTTTTGTGCCAAGGTGCCTCGACTTATACTCGAGTATATACGGTATATAATTTATAAAGGTAAAGAGATCCTCAGGATTTCTCAGATCTTTTTTTTTTTTTTCTAAAATTTAATTTCTAATCTCCTGGTCTTAGATAAGGTTAGTGTGACACACGATGTCATCGCCTGATTCTTATCGACTCTGCAGAGCGTCGTCGTACAAATCCGAGTTAAGGGCAGTCGAAGTTTATTCATTTCTTAAGTGGCCCCCCTGGGCAGGAAACACGCGCGCGGCATTACGACTTTTCTCTCTGCGGATATAAAGTTCTCCAAAACAAAAATCTGACGCGGGGTCCCCGTGGCGCACAGCTGTGCCACTTTCTTCTTAGTTAAAAGGGGCTACGAAAGCTTTCCAGAAAGTCGTTTGTATTTGATTTCCTCATTTCGTTGCTCTGTATGTTCACAGGAATATTTGGGGAATTTGGGACTGAGCCAAGAGCGTTTTTTTTTTTTGCGGCTGGCGCTTTTGCGCGTTTTCGTCACGTGGAAAAAACGTAAACTGCTACATGCGTTCGGGGTGCTGTTTAGAAACAATGGCACCACAAACGTGTCACTTCTTTTCAGAAGCGCAGGCAGAAAACGCACATTTCTGCCCTCAGTTCTGCTACGCCCAGATGTGAACAGAACCTTAACCACTTCAACCCTGGAAAGTTTACCCCCCCCTTCATGACCAGGCCATTATTTGCGATACGGCACTGTGTTACTTTAACTGACAATTGCGCCGCTGTACCCAAACAAAATTTATGTCCTTTTTTTCCCACAAATAGCACTTTCTTTTGGTGGTATTTGATCATCTCTGTGGTTTTTATTTTTTGTGCTATAAACAAAAAAAGAGGGACAATTTTGAAAAAAAAACAACCAATATTTTTTCGTTTTTGCGATTAAAAAAAAAAATGTAAAAAAAAAAATTTCTTCATCAGTTTAGGTCAATATGTATTCTTCTACATATTTTTGGTAAAATAAAAAAATCGCAAAAAGCGTATATTAATTGGTTTGCGCAAAAGTTATAGCAACTACAAACTATGGGATAGATTTATGGCATTTTTATTATTATTTATTTTTTACTAGTAATGGCAGTGATCAGCCATTTTTAGTGGGACTGCGACATTGCGGCGGACAGATCGGACACGTTTGACACTCTTTTGGAAACAGTAACATTTATACATAGATCCGTGCTATAAAAATGCACTGATTACTGTATAAATGTCACTGGCAAGAAAGGGGTTAACACTGGGGGGCGATCAAGGGGTTAAATGTGTTCCCTGGGAGGTGTTTCTAACTGTATGGGGGGCTGGGCTGGAGGAGGAGAGAGATGTGATGTTCCTGATCACTAGGAAGAGACGATCTCTCTCTCTCCCCCCCTGACACCGACGGATCCCCATTCTGCCTGTCTCTGGAGAAATCGCGGGTGGCTGGTGGACATAGAGTCCTCTGGACCCAGTGGTTGGCTCCCCCGCTTGTGAATGGGCGTGCGCGCTGCCGGAGCGGTGTGCGTAGGAGAGCCAACTTGCTGCAGTATGACTGCGGCGGGCGGACGGTAACTAGTTAAATAAAACTTTTATGTTTCCATTACAGACCTTATTATAAACCCAGTGATGTCATCATTGGATCTTTGCACTTCTCTATGCAATGCAGGCAGATCGCGGCTGCTGGGAGGGGCTGGCAGGGGGCTGTACATCGCTTCCTGAACACATCACAGCACCCAGCCTCAGTACTCCTCAGTCCTGATGCAAGCAGTGGGAGGAGTTATGCAAATATCAAAATGCCTTGCTGGGTGGACGCCAGTCTGGAGGAGTGGGCGTTCCTAGGCTGGCTGTATTTGCATGCGGACCACACTAAGAAACTCACTTCCTGCCCTAGAGTGATAAGTCACTCACTGTACTCATAAATAATGTTTTCACCCTTGGACATAAAGTGTAGTGGGACTACAGAACACCTCTCCCCTGCCCGTGTTATGGAAATGAGGAGTGGGAAGTGTTCCATAGTCCACAGAGAGAATGGTGCAGGACTAATAAAGTTGCCTAAGATTTGATGAGACTGCAGAGCGCACAAGACAACACTGGATTTCTGGCAGGATTGAGAGATTTTTATATTTATTTTTTTTTTGCATTTATATAACAGATATAACAAAAGACTTTCAACCAAAAATGTCCAAAAATCCACAAAACACTTTCAATACCTGTTCTTAGTAAACTTTATCGTCACCAACTACACAAGCAAAAAGACATCTCCTTTACCCCTCCCCCCTGTGGTTTGCGGCTGACGCATTTTGCCCACAATACAGGCTTAGTTATAAATAGAGGGGTCTGGGTAACCTAACTTGCTCTTTCACTTGTATGGTTGGTGTCTATAAAGGTTTATTAGGACCAAAAAAAAAAAAAAAACAGTGGAGTGCAGATTGTACTTTAAAGGGTAACTCCCATTTTGTAGGGGGGAAAAAATAACAAATTTAAAAAAAATCATAATATAGCGTATACAACTGCGACACAAGTCGTATTGTAATCGAACGTTATTAAAAAGTACCTTTCTTTTTCAATCTACAGCTCTGTCATTTTCTGCAAAATGCAATATGGCTACCTGGAGGTGTGTACAGAACGCCCCCCAGAAACATCATTTTCTGCTTGTGTGATTGGCTCACTGATTTTTTTCTCGAAGTCTGTACTAAGATACAAGTCAGATATCTCACATCACCTGCAACAAAAAATGTCATTTTTGATGAGATACTCCCAATAGGAAATCACGTCTAAAGGGATGCAGACCCTGCTATTTCCTCATTAGAACCCTGCAAGTGCAGCAGCTGATTGATAATGATGAAACCACTCCCATTAGATTCACTTCCCGCATTCGGGCACTGAGATGCACACAGGGATTTCTTTCAGAATAACAAAAGGTAGAAATCTGCAACAAAGTTTCTTCAAATTCTTGCACTATACATCGATCACCCAGAGGGGAATGATTTTTTTTCTCAACAAAAGTGGGGTTTCTCATTAAATATGTTTTGATGAGGAGGGTGAGTAAGGAGAGGCGGGTATATAAAAGATAAACCTCTAAACTTTAACAGGGTTAGTCTATAGGTGGATTCCCATATAAAGAGGAACTACAAGCAACAGAATGTCTTTCCAGGAGATCCAAGTAAGGAACAAAGACTTCTGAGTCATAACAATCCCTTTATGTAAAATTATGTGTAAGCACAAAAAGATGAAAGCCACCGTATGCAGATAAGAAAGCTGTCCCCAGAACGGTACAAATAATAAAAAAGAACAGTAGAGGGTACGGCATCATAAACCGAATGACAATGAGCACATTATCATTATTTAATAATATTTATTGCAGAGAGTATTTTTCGTTTGCATGAAAATGAGTTGCACAGCGGCCACAACAGTGATATTAATCTTATATATTACTAGGTGATAAAAATGAAGACACAAATGAGCTAAATTCACTGCAGAGGAATTCTAAAACCTATCACCTTGGCACATGTGCTGCACCCATCGCCGTTCCACTTTTAGAGCTCCACAACTCCCAAACCTCCTGAGAGTTAAAACTCACTTAAAGCAAAAAAAGTAAATAGATACATTTAAAAAAAATATTAAACATGTTTTAGTTCACTTATGTATTATTATTGTAAATCATTTTTCAGTTAAAGTAATTACTTTAGAAGTTTGTATGAATAAATTCCTGATATGTCATTATATACAGCAACCAATCAATCTCAGACTTGTTTAGTTGCAAATCAAGGAAAGTGTGGAAATAATTTGGTGTAGAGAAACTACCAGTCCAGAATCTATATAATCTGTCTGTTACGGTACTATGACTTCCAATTGTACTTGCAGAATTCCTGCCAGGACTTCCAATGGTACTTCCAGAATTCCTGCCAGTACTTTCAATGGTACTTCCAGAATTCCTGCCAGGCCTTCCAAAGGTTCTTCCGAATCCTTGTCAGGGCTTTCAATTATATTTCCAGAATCCCTATCAGGATCTCCAAAGGTACTTCTAGAATCCCTACCAGGACCTCTAAGACCTCTAATGGTACTTCCAAAATTCCTGCCAGGACTTCCAATGATACTTCCAGAATCCCTGCCAGGACTTACAATACTACTGACAGAATACTTGCCAGAACTTCTAAAGGAACTTCTAAAATTCTTGGCAGGACTTCCAATATTACTCACAGAAAATGCAATGACTTCCAATGGTACTCATAGAATCCCTGCCAAGACATCCAAAGGTACATGTAGAAACCTTGCCAGGGCTTCCAAAGGAACTCCTAGAATCCTTTCCAGGGCTTCCAATGATTCTTCAAGAATTCCTACCAGCACTTCCAATAGTACTTCCAGAATTCCTGCCAGGACTTCCAATGGTACTTCCAGAATCCTTGTCAGGGCTTTCAATGATTTTTACAGAATCCCTACCAGGACTTCCAAAGGTACTTCTAGAATCCCCACCAGGACCTCTAATGGTACTTCCAAAATTCCTGCCAGGACTTCCAATGATACTTCAAAAATCCCTGTCACGACTCTCAATGCTACTCACAGAATACTTGCCAGAACTTCCAATGGTACTCCCAAAATCCCTGCCAGGGCTTCCAATACTACTCACAGAAAACCTGCCATGACTTCCAATGGTACTCATAGATTCCCTAAAAGGACCTTCAATGGTACTCAAAAAATCCCTGCCAGAACTTTCAGAATTCCCAGAAATGGCACTGGGCATGTCCTCTGACCAGACGGGTATTTAAGCTCAAGCAATAATGTGGCACTGTGTCTCCTCTCCAGAAACTTGAGATCTTTGGTACAATAATACTTGCCTGTTTGTTGACCTGACTACCCTCTTGCTGCCTGCCTTGACCTCTGCTCAGACCTGACTATGCTCTTGTTTGCTGTCTTCCTAGACTTCTCCTCTGACCTGATTATGCCCTTGCTGCTTGCCCTGACCTCTGCTGGGACCTGACTACTCTCTTGCCCACTGCTTGCCTTGATCCCCACCTGGACCAGGCACCCCCTTAGTGAGACGAACCCGAGGGCTATAACCTGTTGTCAATTTGCAGCAAAGTAAACCAGGACCAGTAGGGTTCCTAGCCTGTCTCCACCATCAATGAAGACCAACTGCCACTTAAATTCTGCTCTGTGGGTCACCCACCAAGGGTCACCACAACACTGTTCAAATGCCATCAGTACTGCTATAATAACAGAATAACCCTAGAGTTCCAGCACTGCTCTTCTTTGTTTCCAAAGTTCCATGTAGTCAACAGAACTGCAGCCTCTGAAAAATGCTGTCACCTTATAATGAAGGCAGGGTAAGGGGAGCTCCAGGGTATCTGTATTACTTGGCAAGTAGAAAGATTCAATATGTGTAGTTCAACACAAAAACAGAGGAGAAGATTAGTGCACTTGCAGTATGTCTACTACCCGGGAATGTTTGATGTGGCTGGAAGGAGAACAGCATGCCGGCTTTAATCTAATCAGCTTCCTTCGGTGCGGGAGTTGTAGCAAAAGTCATTGAAATGATCATATACGAATATGAAAGTATCATCCTCCATTCATCACATGGAATCTTCTCCTTTCATCCATCTATCAATCTATAAAATCCCCCCCATACACACATAGAAACCAGCTCCCCATTGCTGCCCATCACCCATTACATAACCACCAAGTGTTTTCGGTTATATTATTATTATTATTATACACAGTATCTCACAAAAGTGAGTACACCCCTCACATTCTTGTAAATATTTTCTTCTATCTTTTCATGTGACAGCACTGAAGAAATGACACTTGTCTACAATGTAAAGTAGTGAGTGTACAGCTTGTATAACGGTGTAAATTTGCTGTCCCCTCAAAATAACTCAACACACAGCCATTAATGTCTAAACCGCTGACAACAAAAGTCAGTACACCCCTAAGTGAAAATGTCCAAACTGGGCCCAATTAGCCATTTTCCCTCCCCGGTGTCATGTGACTCGTTAGTGTTACAAGATCTCAGGTGTGAATGGGAATCAGGTGTGTTAAATTTGGTGTTATTGCTCTCACTCTCTCATACTGGTCACTGGAAGTTCATCATGGCACTTCAATGCAAAGAACTATCTGAGGATCTGATTGGGCCCAATATGGGGAGTGATCACATGGGCCCAATACAGGGGGTGATCACATGTCCCCAATATGGGGGTTGATCACATGGGCCAATATGGGGGGTGATCACATGGGCCCCATATGAGGGGCAATCACATGTCCCCAATATGGGAGGTGATCATGTGGGCCAATACGGGGGGGTGATCACATGGGCCCAATACAAGGGGTGATCACATGGCCTAATATGGGGGGTGATCACATGGACCCAACACAAGGGGTGATCACATGGCCTAATATGGGGGGTGATCACATGGACCCAACACAAGGGGTGATCACATGGCCCAATATGGGGGGTGATCACATGGGCCCCATACAAGGGGCAATCACATGTCCCCAATATGGGAGGTGATCACATGGGCCCAATACAAGGGTGGAACGACACCCCGAGTATGAAAGGGGTTAAAGTCGTTTAGGACATTTCAAACCCAAACACAAAGGCAGCTACCGAACACTCCAATCAACCAAACAAGGAACCTATACAAATAATCCACCCCAAAAACGAGACACGGCTCTGTCTTCAGGTTGTCTGTCACAAAGGGGTAATCACATGGCCCAATATGGGGGGGTGATCACATGGGCCCAATATGGGGGGTGATCACATGGGCCCCATACAAGGGGCAATCACATGTCCCCAATATGGGAGGTGATCACATGGGCCCAATACAAGGGGCAATCACATGTCCCCAATATGGTAGGTGATCACATGGGCCCAATACAAGGGGTAATCACATGGCCCAATATGGGGGGTCATCACATGGACCCAATACAAGGGGTGATCACATGGACCCAATACAAGGGGTAATCACATGGCCCAATATGGGGTGTCATCACATGGACCCAATACAAGGGGTGATCACATGGCCCAAGATGGGGGGTTATCACATAGACCCAATACAAAGGGTGATCACATGTCCCCAATATGGGAGGTGATCACATGGGCCCAATACAAGGGGTAATCACATGGCCCAATATGGGGGGTCATCACATGGACCCAATACAAGGGGTGATCACATGGCCCAATATGGGGGGTGATCACATGGACCCAATACAAGGAGTGATCACATGGCCCAATATGGGGGGTGATCACATGGACCCTATACAAGGGGTGATTACATCGCCCAATATGGGGGGTGATCACATGGACCCAATACGGGGGGGGGGGGGTGATCACATGGACCCAATACAAGGGGTGATCACATGGACCCAATACAAGGGGTGATCACATGGACCCAATACAAGGGGTGATTACATGGCCCAATATGGGGGGTGATCACATGGACCCAATACGGGGGGGGTGATCACATGGCCCAATATGGGGGGTGATCACTTGGGCCTGATACCGAGAACCATTGCATGCCCAAGGGGGCATGCCAGTGCTCGTGTGCACCAGGGGGAGCCACCCGCCAGCAGTAAATGTATTGTTGTGAGACAGCAAGTGGTTAAATTGTACAATAAAGTCTATGATTTCATGTTTACAAGTCAAGGATCATGTTCTATGATAATAATTACTGATGAATACTCAGGGTGAAGCCGTACATTATAGATCTTCTGCGGTATAGAATTCTTTTGGGGGAAGAAAAATGCAAACAACCCATTACAGCCACGTCATTAAAAGCCTGCGCTGCCATCAAAGACCCCATAGAAAGCTATTAACTATCTGAAAGAAAGAGACATTAATGGCTGACCTCTACCTCGCTGTTAATGTAACGTTACATTGTGTTGGTATATTTCAGTTCACATGAAGCATTTATTACATTGTATCTCCTCTAATTCAAAACAGAGTTTACATCAGCCCCGGAATCATGTCACCATCTAACACCATTGTCCACTGCCAGGCAAGATCAATGATATGAAGTGTATGGAAACCCAACAAAGAACTTCTCTTATTTGCTCCATTTCAATCTGTTAAATCTGAAATAATTTTGTTACTCCAGAGATAAAACGATAATCCTGCTACTTTATAAAACTCCGGTTTGGCCACATCTGAAGTAGTCCTTCCAGTTCTGGTCACCAGTCCTCAGAAGGGATGTGCTGGAGCTGGAAGCGAGTCCGGAGAAAGGCAACAAAACGAATCAGGGGACTGGAGGACCTCAATTACGAGGAACGACTACAACCACTAAACGTATTCTCCCTGGAGAAGAGACGCTTGAGAAGAGATAAGATAGCGATTAACAAATACCTTAATGGTGATCCCAGCAAAGGACAAAAACTATTCAGCCTCAGGGAGTGTAAAGCCTTCGTACACACGATCGGATTGTTGGCCAACAAAACCGTGGAATTTTGTCTGAAGGGCGTTGGCCCAAGCTTGTCTTGCATACACACGGCCACACAATTGCTGGCCAACAATTATGAACGTAGTGACGTACTATGTGGTTTTCAGTTCTTTAGCGCCACCCTTTGGGCTCCTTCTGCTAATTTTGAGTTAGTAGAAGTTTGGTGAGTGTTGAGTCGCGCTTTTCATTTCGTTTCTGAATGGCCGTTCGTCAACCAGCTGCAGAATCGGAGGAGAACATGTTATTTATTATTTGCCTTGGAGTTATTGCTTTGACATTATTTTTTTGGTTGAATAACAATTTGATTTGGTATATTTTCTATATTTTTGGATGCATAGGATGCACTTTTTGGTTAAGTTCTATTGGCGGATAGCATGTCTAATTTTATTTGTTTTTTTTTTTTAATGCACAATAAAAACATTGTGTAGAATAATACTTGGCTTTGTATTTTACTTCAAATGACAGTTTGGGAGTCGGCAGTTACATTTACAAAAAAATAAAATGTAAAATTAACAAGAGACACCAACATAGTTGTATCTTTGATTTTAAAAACTCCGGGATAATGGTGTTGTGGTAACTTGCACCAAAAAAAACAAAACAAAATAACAAGCATAATAATATTATTCTTGATATCATTAGAAAAAAAAAGCCTTTGAAAATTAGTTTGCAATAATTCCATCAGTATCACCAGCAAAGCAGCTTCATTATTATCCTATTATAAAGAAGAAGAGAATTGTGCGCTGCATTTCCACATTTCATAATTTGCCGCGTCACGAATGTTAATTCTCCATCACGAACGCGAGTTTACAAGACCGACCGCTTCCGGCTCGTTCCTTGCTTCCGAGCATGCGTGTTTGTACTTTGGACTTTTGTCCGACGGACTTGTGTACACACGATTGGAAAATCCGACAACAGACATTTGTCCGCGGAAAATTTTAAAACCTGCCATCCAACATTTGTCCGCGGAAAATCCGACAACAATTCTCCGATGGAGCGTACAAATGGTTAGATTTACCGCCAACAGCCTGTCATCACACAATTCCCGATGGAAAGTCCGATCGTGTGAACGCGGCTTTAAACTTTTTTTTCCCGAAGGGCATGTGTCGTGAACTTGTCTTGCATACTAACGGCACACAATCGTCGGCCAACAAACACAAACGTAGCGACGCACTACGTGGAATTTCAGCTCTTGAGCGCCACCCTTTGGGCCCCTTCTGCTAATGTCGTGTTTGGTGGGGCATTGATTCTGAGCATGCGTATTTGTACTTTGGACTTTTGTGTGACGGACTTGTGTACAGACGAAACGGAAATCTGACAATAGACCATTGTCCGACGAAAATTTACTAGCCCACCATCCAACATTTGTTGGCGGAAAGTTGGCCAACAATTGTCTGATGTAGCGTACTAACGGTTGGATTTTAGGCAAACAGTCTGTCATCACACATTTCCCGGACGAAAATCCGATCGCATGTACGAGGCTTAAGAAGACACGGGGGCCGCGCAATGAGATTGGAGGAGAAGCAGTTTAACCTTAAACTGCGTAAGGGGGTTTTTCACTGTCAGGGCGGTAAGGATGTGGAACTCTCTTCCACAATTGGTGGTGGCAGTGGGAAGTATTTATAGTTTTAACCACTTCAGCCCCGGAAGATTTGGCTGCTGAATGACAAGGCCATTTTTTGCGATTCGGCACTGCGTCTCTTTAACTGACAATTGCGCGGTCGTGCGAAGTTGCACCCAAATAAAATCGACGTCCTTTTCTTTCCCACAAATAGAGCTTTCTTTTGGTGGTATTTAATCGCCTCTGCAGTTTTTATTTTTAGCGCTATAAACTAAAAAATAGCGACAATTTCGAAAAAAACACAATATTTTTTACTTTTTGCTATAATAAATATCCCCATTTTTAAACAAAAAAAAGCGATTTTTTTTCTCGGTTTAGGCCGATGTGTATTCTTCTACATATTTTTGGTAAAAAAAAAAAAAATCGTAATAAGCGTATATTGATTGGTTTCCGCAAAAGTTATGGCGTCTACAAAATAGGGGACAGTTTTATGGCATTTTTATTATTATTATTATTTTTTTTACTAGTAATGGGGGCGATCTGCAATTTTTATTGGGACTGCGACATTATGGCGGACATATCGGACACTTTTGACACATTTTTTTGGGACCATTGGCATTTATACAGCGATCAGTGCTATAAAAATGCATCGATTACTGTAAAAATGTCACTGGCAGGGAAGGGGTTAACACTAGGGGGTGATCAAGGGGTTAACTGTGTTCTCTGCTACGCGTTTCTAACTAACGGGGGGAGGGGACTGACTATAGGAGATGACAGATCGTGGTTTCTAGCTATTAGGAACACACGATCTGTCTCTCCTTTACACACACACTTCCGTGTTCTGCCTCTTGTGCCCGCGATCGCTCGTGGCCGGCGCTCATCACGACCGTCGGCCACGAGCATCGGCACCCCCGCAGTGCAGCTTGCTGTCGCCGACGTACAGCTACGACGGCTCGCGGGATCGTGCCAACCTGCTGCAGCAAAATGATGGCGGCTGGTCGGCAAGCGGTTAATGTGGATCTTATGGATCTTATGGATGTGCATCTTAGTGTACACAATATACAGGGATATGGGAAATTATTACTGACATATTTTACACACACACCTTCTACGATTGAACTGGATGGACTAGTGTCTTTATTCAACCTTACCTACTATGTAACTATGTTATATCCATCCAATAAGTGAAAAAATACCTGTTGATCCTGCCAGAAATCCAATGAGATCATATCTTCCCCTGTGTCCGCTGCTCTCTTGTTAGGTATTATTGCTCCCATATATCTCCATAAATTGCAAAACACACCCCTAATTATACATAAAAAAGGAGAGGGGGGTTGTTGTTGTGTAGTCCTAAAGCACTTCCCATCCTAGGGTGACAACGCTGCACCTCTATACATACAGTGCAGTGAGTGTTATTACCCTTAGGACAAGAAGTGTGCTAATAGCAAGATTACTAGGAGAACATTTAGAAAAAAAAGACTGAACAAAGAAAACTAATGCAGCAGCCATCGCATGTAAGGGCTGGTTTGCACTTTTGACCAAAAATGCAATAAGATTGAGTGCTCGACCAAATTGTCACGTTTATGGTCAGCATTAAGCCTAGTGTAGTGTACATGCTAGAAAACGAGAACATGGTCACGGGACTTTAAATGAGGCAAATCACTAGCAAAAAAATTAGGAGAAAACTATAAGGAGAAAAAGTATTTGATCCCCTGTTGATTTTGTACGTTTGCCCCACTGACAAAGAAACGATCCGTCTATAATTTTAATGGTAGATTTATTTTAACAGTGAGAGACAGAATAACAACAAAAATATCCAGAAAAACGCATTTCAAAAAAAGTTATAAATTGATTTGCATTTTAATGAGTGAAATAAGTATTTGATCCCCTATCAAATCAGCAAGATTTCTGGCTCCCAGGTGTCTTCTATATGGGTAATGAGCTGAGATTAGGAGCACTCCCTTAAAGGGAGTGCTCCTAATCTCAGCTTGTTACCTGTACCAAAGACACCTGTCCACAGAAGCAATCAATCAGATTACAATCTCTCCACCATGGCCAAGACCAAAGAGCTGTCCAAGGATATCAGGGACAAGATTGTAGACCTACACAAGGCAGGAATGGGTTACAAGACCATCGCCAAGCAGCTTGGTGAGAGGGGGACAACAGTTGGTGCGATTATTCGCAAATGGAAGAAACACAAAATAACTGTCGATCTCCCTCGGTCTGGGGCTCCATGGAAGGTCTCACCTTGTGGAGTTTCAATGATCATGAGAACGGTGAGGAATCAGCCCAGAACTACATGGGAGAATCTTGTCAATGATCTCAGCTGGGACCATAGTCACCAAGAAAACAATTGGTAACACACTACACCGTGAAGGACTGAAATCCTGCATCGCCCGCAAGGTCCTCCTGCTCAAGAAACAGGCCCATCTGAAGTTTGCTAATGAACATCTGAATGATTCAGAGGAGAACTGGGTGAAAGTGTTGTGGTCAGATGAGACCAAAATCGAGCTCTTTGACATCAACTCAACTCGCCGTGTTTGGAGGAGGAGGAGGAATGCTGCCTAAGATCCCAAGAACATCATTAAAATTATAGACCTAGTCAACCGTGTGTATCAGAGCTTACACTGGGTTAACGACCTACCTCTTTCCTCTAATGAAAGTGTTCTAGTCTGGTGACTGGGAGCTCAGACGGCAGCTCTGTATATTGGAAAGAAGGGTAGAAGGTCACATGCTTCCCCGTACCCAGAAGTGCCAGGTATTTCTGAGTTCCAAAAGACAAACAGAAGACCCTGGGAAAGGAAAGTATCAGTAGGAGGGGTGTGAGAGAACCTGTCAATTTGACCTTAATGGGGAATGTCACAAATTCCTTTTGACAACCATAAGCCCACAAGTACCCTATATGGCCAAACGTTGGTGGATCCCTGACCCTCACAGCTATATGCGCTTACCATTCAAAAACCATAATATGAAGTGGTCTCCTTTGTGGCTATAATGTCCTCCACTCTTCTGGGAAGACTTTCCACAGGATTTTGGAGGGTGCCTGTGGGAATTTGTGGCCATTTGTGAGGACTGGAGGACACAGCAGGTGATCCAGGTCCTGACAACACCCAGCACTCACAGAATGTCCTCAGTGTCCAGGTTAAATGACTCTGGGCATCAATCAACTCAGAAGACTGAGGACATCTCGTGCTGTAAATGAGTATTATGTCCAAAGCTTTTTTAAATGTTTTTTTTATTTTTAAAGCAGCTGTTGCAAGATATAAGGATATGTAAGGTTCCATGAGGAGGTGGAGCAGGTACAAGGCAGCAGCATGCAGGGAACAGCAAACAGGGCATGGGCAGGAACAGGATAACGGGTAGCAGTATCTGGCAGCAAGCAAAACATTGGAGCGAGAGGCACTAATAGGGGATTATTTTTTTTTTTATTATTATACAGTATTTATATAGCGCCAACAGTTTACGTAGCGCTTTACAACTTGAGGGTAGACAGTACAAATACAGTACAATTTGATACAGTAGGAATCAGGGGGCCCTGCTCCTTAGAGCTTACAATCTAAGAGGGAAGGTCAAGAGATACAAGAGGTAATAACTGTGGGTGATGTGCTGATTGAGAAGATAAATGTACAGTTGTTAGGTGGGGGCCAGATAGGCTTCTCTGAAGAGATGAGTTTTGAGGGATCGTCTGAAAGTGGATAAAGTAGGAGAAAATTGGACGGATTGGGGTAGAGCATTCCAGAGGATGGGGGAGGCTCTGGAGAAGTCCTGAAGGCGAGCATGGGATGAGGTGACAAGGGAGTTTGAGAGCAGGAGGTCTTGGGAGGAGCAAAGAGAACGATTAGGTTGGTTTTTTGTGACTAGGTTAGAGATGTAGCTGGGGGCCAGGTTGTGGATGGCTTTGTAAGTTATAGTTAGTATCTTGAATTTAATTCGGTGACTGAGTGGCAGCCAATGGAGGGATTGGCAGAGGGGTGTAGCAGACGCTGAGCGGTTTGTGTGCTGGATGAGCCTGGCAGCAGCGTTCATGATGGACTGAAGTGGAGATAACCTATTTAGAGGTAAACCAATGAGGAGGGAGTTGCAGTAGTCAAGGCGGGAGATGACCAGGGAGTGGATTAGAAGCTTTGTGGTGTCATTGGTTAGGAAGGGGCGTATCTTGGAGATGTTGCGAAGACTGAGGCGGCAAGCTTTGGATAGTGATAGAATGTGGGGTTGAAAGGTTAGTTCAGAGTCCAGGATTACACCTAGGACCTTGGCGTGGGGAGATGGGTTGATAGTTGAGCCGTTGATCTTGACAGGGAGATCAGGGGAAGTGGCACCTGAGGGAGGAAATATCATGAGCTCGGTTTTGGATAGGTTGAGTTTGAGAAAGTGATGTGACATCCAGGCTGATATGTCTGCTAGTAAGTTGGTAATGCGTGAGTAAACAGATGGAGAGAGCTGGGGGGTGGAGAGATAGATTTGGGTGTCATCAGCGTAGAGATGATATTTAAAGCCGTGGGAGGCAATCAACTGACCCAAGGAGGTGGTGTAGATTGAGAAAAGGAGAGGTCCAAGAACAGAACCTTGGGGGACCCCAACGGAAAAAGGAAGAGGAGAGGAGGAAGTAGAGTTGTAAGTGACACTGAAGGAGCGGTGGGATAGGTAGGATGAGAACCAGCGAAGAGCGCAGTCACGGAGACCAAAGGAGTGGAGTTTTTTGAGGAGGAGGGGGTGGTCCATTGTGTCAAAGGCAACAGAGAGATCCAGGAGAAGTAGTACAGAATAGTGTCCATTGGCTTTAGCCATTAGTAGGTCATTTGAGAGTTTAAGGAGAGCAGTTTCCGTGGAGTGTTGAGGGCGAAAACCGGACTGAAGGGGATCAAGAAGTTTATTCATGGTCAGATGGTCGCTTAGTCGGTTGTAGACCAGTCTTTCAAGAAGTTTGGAGGGAAGGAGAGTAAGGAGATGGGACGTAAGTTGTTGAGATTGGTGGGATCCATTGAGGGCTTTTTTAGTATGGGGGTGACTATCTCATGTTTTAGAGAGTTTGGGAAGATGCCACAAGAGACGGAGAGGTTGAAAATGTGAGTTAGAGAGTGTAGAATCGAGTCAGAGGGTGAGCGTAGCATTTGCGAGGGAACAGGATCCAGGGGGCAAGTGGTTAGATGAGTGATAGATAAAAGTTTAGCAACCTCAGTAATAGTAGCAGGGTTGAATGAGGGAAGTAATGTTTGTGTCTGTGGACATGGGGTGTTGCATGAGGGAGCTTTTTGCGCATTGGCGATCTCCTCATGAATTGTATCAATCTTAGTTTTGAAGTGATTGGCAATCTCCTGGGCAGTGAGTGAGTTGGTGGGTGGAGGCAGTGGAGGACAGAGTAGAGTGTTGAAGGTAGAGAAGAGTTGACGTGGACTGGATGAGAAGGTGTTGATGAGTGTGATAAAGTAGGTCTGTTTGGCAGTGTGAAGGCAGGAGTAGTATTTTAGGAGGGCAGATTTATATTGTGTGAAGTCTTCCTGGGTCTTAGTCTTATGCCACAGGCGCTCAAGAGCGCGGCTACGTTTTCTGAGACTTCTGGTGTCATCTGTTTGCCAGGGTTGTAGCAGTCGGGGCCTAATTCTGCGTGTAGTGAGGGGGGCCAGCTTGTCTAGGGAGGAAGACAGTGAGCTGTTGTAGATGAAAGTAGCTAGGTTGGGGCATTACAGGGGGGAGTTTTTGTCATAGAGGTGACTAGTTGCAGAGTAGAGAAGAGAAGGGTTGAGGTGGCGAAGGTTTCTACGTGTAACTGTTAGGCGGTTGGAGGGAGAAGAGATGGAAGACAAGGAGAGAGCAAAACTAATAAGGTGGTGATCAGAGAGTGGGAGTGGATTGTTGGAAAGGTTGCACGGAGTGCACAGATAGGAGAAGGCAAGGTCAAGGGTGTTGCCATTGGAGTGGGTAGGAGCCTGTATCCATTGCTTCAGGTCAAGCGATGAGGTTAGACTGAGAAGTTTAGAAATAATAGTAGTGTTAGTGTTGACAGGGATGTTGAAGTCCCCAAGAATAATTGTGGGGATTTCAGAAGAGAGAAAGTAGGGTAGCCAGGCAGAGAAGTCATCAAGAAAGGCTGATACTGAACCAGGGGGCCGGTAGATGACAGCAATTCTTAGAGAAATGGGAGAGAAAAGACGAATGCAGTGTGCCTCAAAAGAGGAGAGTGTCAGAGAGGGAGGTGGGTGAAGAACCTGATAGGTGCTGCATGGGGCTAGAAGGATTCCCACTCCACCTCCCTTCCGTCCACTTGGTCTGGGGGAGTGAGTACTTGGTCTTTAGGGATGACCTAAATCCCTGCCCGGCAGCCAGCATCAGGTTAAAACTGATTACTGGGATCTGCTGTCTCCTGGGAGACACCCGCTGGTGGACACTGGAATAAACACCTTCCACCCAGGGAAACACAATGCCACTAGCAGGTGATCCAGGTCTTGACACAGAGGCACACTGAAGTCAATAGATGTCACAGAATGCTTTGGAGTGCAATGGGAAAAATGTAGTAATTAGATGACACAGGAGGACCTAGATACCCTCCCAGCAGCCAGCATCAGGTGAAAACTGATTATTGGGATCTGCTGTCTGCTGGGAAACACGCTGGTGGACACTGGAATTACAACCCTCCACCCAGGGAACCACAGTGCCACCAACAGGGGATCTAGGTCCTGATACATAGAGCACTGAAGTCACTAGATGACACAGGATGCTCTGGAGTGCACTTGGAGTCATTCAATGGCACAGGATGTTCTGGGATGCATTGCTTTCATTTGGGTTACTGGGTGATACAGGATGCTCTGGGGTGCATTGAAGTCATGGGGCACACCTAGGTTACTGGGTGACATAGGTGTTAGGGGCACACTGGGGTAACTGAGCATGCTGGGCACACAGAGTACCAGAGGCATGGAGGACACAGGTGGCATGGATTGTACAGGAAAGTACTGCAGCATGGGATCTTGGCTGAAGCTTAGCAACCCTTTGCAATCATCGGAGAAGAGACACAGGGCTGGATCTCGGAAGAGGTGAGCATGACAGTACCCAACACTGGAAACACCTGAGCTCCATCATTTGGGGGGGTGTCCATACTTTTGGCCATATACTGTAGAGTACATAAAAATTCAACTGTTGAATTTGAAAAGTAGAATAAACTGGATTTATAGTTATACTCTGATTTTCCCAGAGATATCACATCCCTCCTCTCAGATCCAGGCACATGGAGCCTGGAGTCATCTGCTCCTCATGGATTCTCTGTGTTTTTGCGCAGGACGATAGGCAGATGGTTGATGGAGAAGACAAGTACAAGTGGAGCGCAGCGAAGACTTGTCAGCCATGATCACTAAGACAAATTCTCTGTGCTGCATATAGCGGGTCAGCCAAGAGATAAAAAGGTTAAAGCAATTTGCCGCTAATGACGTTTAGTTAGTGGAAGTTGGGGTCTGTTTAGAGGAGTCACATATGGCAGAGCTGGAGACATCCCAATCAGGTTTGCAGGAGAAGTCATATTTTATGCTCATTAGCACATGGCGCCTGTCCAACGTCGGATGACAATAAGCAAACTATGTGGTTATGTATCCCAGGGGATGGCGATAACGGCTTTATGGTTATGAGAAGACGTCTTGTTTTTTCTTTACATAGAAAAGCTGGCTTCTGTTTGAGGACGACTGATGGAGGGACTCCGACAAAATACCTATTTTTCTAATACACTTAAAGCTGAACTGCAGGCAAATAGCTAAATACACAGATGAGATTCATATACAGGCGCTGCTTTAACTGCCAAAAGATTTGAATTTCAGATCATACAGTTCTGAGATTTATACAGCTCTGCCACACAACACAACCAGCAGGGAGACTTGACTTTTTGGTTCTACAGGTAAATAACTCAACTATGTCTTGTCCAGGTCCTGTCACAGTGAACGAGAAAGTGCAGACCTCATATTGGGCAACAAAAAATAGACTTGGCTCACCATTGGCATTCCAATTTATCCCAAAGGTGTTGAGTAGGGTTGAGGTTAGGGCTCTGTGCAGGACACTCAAGTTCCTCGACACCAAACTGGTCAAACCATGTCTTTATGAAGCTGGCTTTGTACACAGGGGCACAGTCTTGATGGACATAAAGGGGTCTTCCCCAAACTGTTACCACAATGGTAAGCTGTTGGCCATCCTATTCCATGACCATTGATATGGAGTTACCTCCCATTCCAAAACCATCACCATTTGTGGCTATAACATCCTCCACCCTTGAACTGTTGGATGTCCAATTCCAATACCATGACCATTAATATGAAGTTGGTGCCCCTTTGTGGCTATAACAACCTACACCCTTGTGCAAAGATTTTTCACAAGATTTTGGAGGGCGTCTTTGGGAACTTGTGCCCGTTTGTGAGGTTGGGTATTGATGGGGGATAAGAAGACCTGGCTTACATTCAGCATTCAAATTTATCCCAATGGTGTTCAGCAGGGTTGATGGAGGTCAGGGCTTTGTGAAGGACACTGGAATTCATCCACACCAAACTGGTCACACCGTGTCTTTAGGAGCTGGCTTTGTACACAGGGGCACAGTCATAGTGGAACTGCAAAGGGTCTTCACCAAACTGTTACCACAAGGTTGAGCTGTTGCCTATCCTATTTAAATACTATGGCCATAAATGTGGACTTTACTCCAATTCTAAAACCATGGCCATTAATATGTAGTTTGTCACCATTTGTGGCTATAACATCCTCCACCCTTCAGCTGTTGGACATGCAATTATAAAACCATGACTATTAATACGGAGTTGGCCTTCATTCCAAAACCATGGCCATAAATGAGGAGTTTCCCTCCATTCCAAAACCATGACCCTTCAGATGGCGTTCGTTCTACTTTGTGGCTATAACATCCTCCACTTTCTGGAATAACCTTCCACCAGATTTTGGAGGGTGTCTTTGGGAAGATGTGCCCGCTTGTGAGGTCAGCTATTGCTGGAGAATAAGAAGACCTAGCTTACAATCAGCATTCCAATGGTGTTCAGCAGGGTTAAGGTCAGGGCTCTGTGCAGGACACTGGAATTCCTCCACACCAAACTGGTCAAACCGTGTCTTTATGGAGCTGGCCTTCATTCCAAAACCATGGCTATTAAAGTGTTTGTGAACCCCCCCAAAAAAATATGCAGATTCTGGTTCCTTAAAGCAGATTACACGGCATAGCGCTTGTGCTGTGTAATCTGCCCCCCGCTAAACTGTAAAAAAAAAAAAAAAAAAAGAAAACCCTGAACTTACCACTTCCTGTATGGCCTCTCTAAACAGACCATGAAAATCGGGGCTACTCCACCCTGATCACTGTGGTCAAAGTGCCTCCCTCCATGATAGGCTGCCCTGCTCTTCTCCCCTCTCTCCCCCCTCCTTCCTGCCTGTCATCCCCCTCTGTGTCTGTCTCAGAGTGCCCAACCGCCCCACCTAAGACCTACCATACAGCGGGAGGGAGCTATACACATGCCGTAGACACAATGCTTTGTGTTGCAGCCCCGGCATATATAACATGGCTTGTCAAGTTGACAGACAGCACCACCCTTCAATCTTGCCCATTCAAGTCAATGTGGCCACACTTGAAGCATCCAGTCGCGCCCCCTAGGGGGATTGAGGGGCCAGCAGTTTCTGCAAAGAGGCCTCCCCATAGCTGAATATGCATTGACAAGAAGAACATAAGGAGCGCAGGTATGTACTATTCAGGAGATAGGGAATTGCATGGGTGTAGCTAAAGACGAGCTTACTACACTTTAAATAAGATGCTGAAAAAAATCAATAGAGCGTCCAATCAAAGGGAACGGAGTGTATGTGAAGGTCACTGGAATACGATGTGCCATTCGCACATTGCTGGAGGCCATCCAGGTACATCGGAGGTCTTGATGTCAGGAAGAAATAAAATCTCTACATTAGTCTAATTAGATCACTGCAACTTGAACCCCCGCGTGAAGGAACACTCCTGAAAATGAATCATTGGTGTTCCGTGGCCGCAACAAAGTCACCCCATGGCAGGGCCAAAGTGGCCCACCTTCCTTGATGGTAGGCGGGGCTAAGAGAGGTGCATGCAGCGCCGAGTGTAAACGTATCTAAAGGTTGTGGCGTCCACTAAAATGGTTCCAAAGGTTGGGGCACACCGTACCCAACTGAAGAGGTTACTAGCGGTGCACATTCAGATCTGCGGTAAAATATGGAGCTAACAGTGGTGAAGAAAGAAATACCCTGGCATTGGTGTGAGGAAAAATAGTCCCTGCATCTATGGTGCCACTGGAAGGAAAAAGTGTCCCTGCATGTATGGTGCCACTGGAAGGAAAAAGTGTCCCTGCATCTATGGTGCCACCATAAGTAAAAAATGTCCCTGCGTCAGTGGTGCCACCATAAGTAACAAATGTCCCTGCATCTATGGTGCCACCATAAGTAACAAATGTCCCCGCATCTATGGTGCCACCATAAGTAACAAATGTCCCCGCATCTATGGTGCCACCATAAGTAACAAATGTCCCCGCATCTATGGTGCCATCATAAGTAACAAATGTCCCTGCATCTATGGTGCCACCATAAGTAACAAATGTCCCTGCGTCAGTGGTGCCACCATAAGTAACAAATGTCCCTGCATCTATGGTGCCACCATAAGTAACAAATGTCCCCGCATCTATGGTGCCACCATAAGTAACAAATGTCCCCGCATCTATGGTGCCACCATAAGTAACAAATGTCCCCGCATCTATGGTGCCATCATAAGTAACAAATGTCCCTGCATCTATGGTGCCACCATAAGTAACAAATGTCCCCGCATCTATGGTGCCACCATAAGTAACAAATGTCCCTGCATCTATGGTGCCACCATAAGTAACAAATGTCCCTGCGTCAGTGGTGCCACCATAAGTAACAAATGTCCCTGCATCTATGGTGCCACCATAAGTAACAAATGTCCCTGCGTCTATGGTGTCACCATAAGTAACAAATGCCCCGGCAACTGCGACGCCACATTAACATGTAAACATGGCCTTTTTTTTTTAAGCAAAAGATTGTTTTTAATAGTAATAATACTAAAATTATTATTGATAAATAATAATATTAATTATAAAAATGTACAGAAAAAATAAATTTAAAAAATACATGAAAAATAATTTAAAAAAATAAATAATAATAATAGTGAATACATTATTACTACTATTATTGTTCTTATTTTTTTAATTAATTTTTTAAATATATATATGTAATATATATATATATATATATATATATATATATATATATATATATATATATATATATATATAATTTAAATTTATTATTTTCTAATTTATTTTTAATGTACATTATTATTACTACTGTAATTTTTAAAAATATACTAATAATAATTATAATACTACAAATATAATCATTAATATTGATAAATAATAATAGAAATAAACATGAAAAATAAATTTAAAAAATAATAAAATACATGAAAAATAAATAAAATAAAAACATATAATAATAATAATAATAATAATAATACATTCTTAAATTATTACTATTGTTCTTATTAAAATTGTGTATTTATTTATTATTATTTTCTAATTTATTTATCACGTATTTTATTATTTTCCTATTTAATTTTCAATGTACATTATTATTACTACTATCATTTTTAATAATACTAATAATAATAAAATATAATTATTATTATTCAAAATAATAATATTAATTATAAAAATGTACATGAAAAATAAATAAAAATAAATAAAAATATTATTATTATATTTTTACATATTTTTATTTATTTTTCATGTATTTTTTACTTTAATTTTTCATGTACATTTCTATAGTTAATATTATTATCAATAATAATAATTATATTTTATTATTTTTAGTATTATTAAAAATGATAGTAATAATAATAATAATAATAATAATTATAATAATAATTATAAAGACCTTAAGTTAATTACTATTACTATTGTTTTATTATTTTAAATATATATTTTATATTTATTATTTGTTGATTATTTTCTAATTAATTTTTCAAGTATTATATTAATTTTTTATTGATTTTTTTAATGTACATTATTACTACTACTACTACTATCATTTTTGTTAATAATAATAATAATAATAATACAAATATAATTATTATTATTGATAAATAATAATAATAAAAATGAATATGAAAAATACATTTGAAAAATAATACATAAAAAATAAAATAAATAAATAATAATAATAAATAATAATAATGAATACATTCTAAAAATTATTACTATTCCTGTTATTATTATTATTTTAAGTACATGTTTTTCATTTTATTTATTTATTTATTTTTTTATTTATAATAATGAATACATTCTAAAATTATTACTATTCCTGTTATTATTATTAAGTATATGTTTTTCATCTATTATTTATTTTTGTTATTTATTATTTTTAATGTATTTTCCGGGTACATTTTTACTAATATTATTACTATAATGTTTACTACTAATAATAAAATAAATGAAAATGCAGCACTGTAAACAAGCCTGAGATGTGTTTGTTGTCATGAATAAAACACACACGTGAACTTGATCCAATGCCAATCTTAATGGAAAGTTCCCCCGTGAGTGGTATGGAAACACGTTGATGGCAATGCGTATTTTTTTAATATTTAATGCCAAGGTCGGGACAACATACATTAGTAAACATCACATGGACGATCATCCTGTTCATTTGCATTTAGTTTCAGCCCGGAAAGGAAAGTCTGTTTACCGTTTCTATGATCCGAGAATCCTTGGAATTCAGAGCAGGACGCGTGGTGATTGGCTGTTATATTCCGGGAGAAGGAGAAATGAGGCGGATTGGCTTTACCATCTATAGAGGTCACACCTGTCATTATAATTATTGGAAGTTCTCGGAGAAGTGTGAATAATAGAGATCAATGGTTTACCAAGTGTACCAAAGCCATGTAATAGAAGAACATACCGAAATAACTAGTCCACATGTATCCAATCAGGCTACATAGTTATGGACCTTACAGGAGATTGTACAATTAGATCGCAGTGTGTATGGCCACCCTACCCCACCATACCGAGAGATGAATGAAAAGAAAGAAGGGGTGAGATCCGGGCGCCGTGTCTCATAAACAGCAGCACATTTTCTTTTTTAATTAAAATTCTGTTTTCATCTTTTTTTTTCATCCTTCGTTTCTTCTCAGGGCTGCTGACCTCCTTCAACCTTTATGCAGCCCCTTCAGGTCTACATGGCCCTTCCCCGGGAGCGAGTTTCCCCGATGGTGACCACAGAAGACCATGCCTGCTGCAGACCCTTCAGGTCTACATGGCCCTTCCCCAGGATCGAGTTTCCCCGATGGTGACCACAGAAGACCATGCCTGCTGCAGACCCTTCAGGTCTACATGGCCCTTCCCCGGGCCGAGTTTCCCGGATGGTGACCACAGAAGACCATGCCCGCGTAACGTGTGTTGAAATGGACACTTGAAGCCGGTGTGACAACGCAGGAGCACAATTGGGAGACAGGGACGGAGCGTTGTCACCTTCTAACAGGAAGTGACAACAGTGGACCATCGGTAACCCAGGTGACAACACAGGAGCACAATTGGGCGACAGGGACGGAGCGTTGTCACCCTATAACAAGAAGAGACTGACCAAGGGCCTTCAAGAATACCAGGGAAAAACAGTGGACCATGCCTGTGTGACAGGGTGACAACACGGGAGCACAATTGGGAGACAAAAAGTGTTGTCACCCTATAGGAGGAAGTGCCTAAATAAGCACCTTAATAACAGGATCACCAGGGACAACAAGGGGACCATGTCTGGGTAACGTGGGTTGAACTGGCCACTTGTAGTCTCCATCAGAAGCCATGTGACAGGGTGACAACACAGGAGTACAATTGGGAGACAAGGACAGAGCGTTGTCACCCTATAACAGGAAGTGCCTGAACGAGGAACTTCATGGCAGGATCACCGGGTACAACAGTTGACCATTCCTGTTTAATGTACGGCGCCTTAAAAAAGTATTCATACCCCTTGAAATCTTCCACATTTTGTCCTGTTACAACAAAAAACGTAAATGTATTTTATTGGGATTTTATGTGATAGACAAACACAAAGTGTCACATAATTGTGAAGTGGAAGGAAAATGATAAATGGTTTTCAACATATTTTACAAATAAATATCTGAAAAGTGTGGGGGGGATTTGTATTCAGCCCCCTTTAACTCTGATACCCCTAACTAAAATCTAGTGGAACCAATTTCCTTCAGAAGTCACCTAATTAGTAAATAGAGTCCACCTGTGTGTAATTTAATCTCAGTATAAATACAGCTGTTCTGTGAAGCCCTCAGAGGTTTGTCAGAGAACCTTAGTGAACAACCAGCATCATGAAGGCCAAGGAACACACCAGACAGGAGAAGTATAAAGCAGGGTTAGGTTATAAAAAAATATCCCAAGCTTTGAACATCTCACGGAGCTCTGTTCAATCCATCAACGGAAAATGGAAAGAGTATGGCACAACTGCAAACCTACCAAGACATGGCCGTCCACCTAAACTGACCAGCCGGGCAAGGAGAGCATTCATCAGAGAAGAGCCAAGAGGTCCATGGTAACTCTGGAGGAGCTGCAGAGATCCACAGCTCAGGTGGGAGAATCTGTCCACAGGACAACTATTAGTCGTGTTCTCCACAAATCTGCCCTTTATGGAAGAGTGACAAGAAGAAAGACATTGGAGAAAGAAAGTCATAAGAAGTCCTGTTTGTAGTTTGTGAGAAGCCATGTGGAGGACACAGCAAACATGTGGAAGAAGGTGATCTGGTCAGATGAGACCAAAATTCAACTTTTTGGATTAAAAACAAAACGCTATGTGTGGTGGAAAATTAACACTGCACATCACCCTGAACACACCATCCCCACTGTGAAACATGGTGGTGGCAGCATCATGTGGTGGGGATGGTTTTCTTCAGCAGGGACAGGGAAGCTGGTCAGAGTTGATGGGAAGATGGATGGAGACAAATACAGGACAATCTTAGAAGAAAACCTGTTAGAGTCTGCAAAAGACTTGAGACTGGGATGGAGGTTCACCTTCCAGCAGGACAACGACCCGAAACATCCAGCCAGAGCTACAATGGAATGGTTTAGATCAAAGCATATTCATGTGTTAGAATGGTCCAGTCAAAGTTCAGACCTAAATCACATCGAGAATCTGTGGCAAGACTTGAAAATTGCCGTTCACAGATGCTCTCCGTCCAATCTGACAGCTTGAGATATTTTGTAAAGAAGAAGAATGGGCAAAAATGTCCCTCTCTAGATGTGCAAAGCTGGTAGAGACATCCCCAAAAAGACTTGCACCTGTAATTGCAGAGAAAGGGGGTTCTACAAAGTATTGACTCCGGGGGGCGCCATACAAATGTACCCCCCCACACTTTTCACATATTTATTTGTTAAAAGTTTTGAAAGCCATTTATCATTTTCCTTCCACTTCACAATTATGAGCCACTTTGTGTTGGTCTATCACATAAAATCCCAATATAATACATTTACGTTTTTGGTTGCAACATGACAAAAATGTGGAAAATTACAAGGGGTGTGAATACTTTTTCAAGGCACTGTATGTTGAACTGGCCACCTGTAGTCTCCATCGGCAACCCAGGTGACAACGCAGGAGCACAATCGGGCAACAGAGACAGAGCGTTGTCACCCTAATACAGGAAGTGCCTTAATAAGGACCTTAATGGCAGGATCACCAGTGGACCCTGTCTGTGTAACGTGGGTTGAACTGGCCACTTGTAGTCTCCATCTGAAGCCTATGTGACCGGGTGACAACACAGGAGTACAGTTGGGAGACAAGGAACAGAGGGTTGTCACCCTATAACAGGAAGAATATCACCGATGTAAACCTGTGGATAATTATTGATCCTCATTCTCCCATTTAAAGCGGAATTTCCCCCGATGAGCCCAGGTATCACTGAACAGTCCGGGTGATCTCCGCCGTGATGCACGCACTCAGGCGAGGTATAATGAGGTGGAGAATGTCCGGCGTGGGGATTGGATATTGAGCCGTGCCTTCTGACGGAGGACGCGACACAAACCCCGACCCCCCCGTGTGACTCGCAGTCTGCTGCCGCTGGTGTAAAATATCCAATTGTAATTTATTGATGAGGCTGAACCCCCCCTCCGGGGTCTCAGAGACCGGACACAACAACGGCATCAGCCGGCACCGAGGTCATCACAAGGGACATCTGATGAGAGCGCCTGACGTGTGCGCAATACAGAACACGCCAACCGCTAATCAGAGAAGACGGAGTCAGTACAGAGGAAGAACCGTCCAAGAGAAGGAGAACATTACTCTTCAATGTCAACCATGCAAAATATAATCAGAATAAGCTTTTCCCAGGTCTGTACACCCGCTGTGCCCATTATGAGGGGTTCCCACCATCCCTGTGCTGAGTTCCCAGGTCTGTACACCGGCTGTGCCCATTATGGGGGTTCCCACCATCCCTGTGCTGAGTTCCCAGGTCTGTACACCCGCTGTGCCCATTATGAGGGGTTCCCACCATCCCTGTGCTGAGTTCCTGGGTCTGTACACCCGCTGTGCCCATTATGAGGGGTTCCCACCATCCCTGTGCTGAGTTCCCGGGTCTGTACACCCGCTGTGCCCATTATGAGGGGTTCCCACCATCCCTGTGCTGAGTTCCCGGGTCTGTACACCCGCTGTGCCCATTATGAGGGGTTCCCTCCATCCCTGTGCTGAGTTCCTGGGTCTGTACACCCGCTGTGCCCATTATGAGGGGTTCTCACCATCCCTGTGCTGAGTTCCTGGGTCTGTACACCCGCTGTGCCCATTATGAGGGGTTCTCACCATCCCTGTGCTGAGTTCCGGGGTCTGTACACCCGCTGTGCCCATTATGAGGGGTTCCCACCATCCCTGTGCTGAGTTCCTGGGTCTGTACACCCGCTGTGCCCATTATGAGGGGTTCCCACCATCCCTGTGCTGAGTTCCGGGGTCTGTACACCCGCTGTGCCCATTATGAGGGGTTCCCACCATCCCTGTGCTGAGTTCCCAGGTCTGTACACCTGCTGTGCCCATTATGAGGGGTTCCCACCATCCCTGTGCTGAGTTCCCGGGTCTGTACACCCGCTGTGCCCATTATGAGGGGTTCCCACCATCCCTGTGCTGAGTTCCCGGGTCTGTACACCCGTTGGGCCCATTATGAGGGGTTCCCACCATCCCTGTGCTGAGTTCCCAGGTCTGTACACCCGCTGTGCCCATTATGAGGGGTTCCCACCATCCCTGTGCTGAGTTCCCGGGTCTGTACACCTGCTGTGCCCATTATGAGGGGTTCCCACCATCCCTGTGCTGAGTTCCCGGGTCTGTACACCTGCTGTGCCCATTATGAGGGGTTCATACCATCCCTTCCAGTACTGTATTGATTTTATATTGTGGACAACAAAATACAAAGGAGTTACCTTTTCTCTCATTTTGGCAGCCAGACACTCCCACTGTCAGCCTTGTATGGGATTTCAGCCAGTGTGCAGTGGATGATGGGGAGGTAAAATTAGGATCAGTTTTAAATAACTTTTATTAAAAATGACATTTTGTGCAGGGACTGTTCTAAACACGGGAAACATGCGTCACTTTACAGGCATACTATAGACACCCCCCAGGTACGAAATTTAAAGGGATATTACACTTTTTTTTTTTACTTTAAGCATCATTAAATTAAATTTTTTTTTGCATTGATCCATGTCCCCTGGGGCAGGACCCAGGTCCCCAAACACTTTTTATGACAATAACTTGTATATAAGCCTTTAAAATTAGCACTTTTGATTATTGATGTTTGTGTCCCATAGACTTTAACGGTGTTTGCGTGTTTCGAACAAATTTTTTGCCTGTTCGCAAGTTCTGGTGCGAACCGAATGGGGGGGGGTGTGTGTTCAGCTGGGTATAAGAGAAGGTTTACATCCGTTTTAACCACTTCAATACCGGGCACTCCCCCCCCCCCCTTTCTGCCCAGGACAATTTTTCAGCTTTCATCGCTGTCCCACTTTGAACAACAATTACGCGGTCGTGCAACGCTGTACATAAACTACATTTTTATCATTTTCTTCCCATAAATAGAACTTTCTTTTGGTGGTATTTTATCACCTCTGCAGTTTTTATTTTTTGCTAAACAAACTAAGGGCCCCCCGAAGGATCGGTTTTTGGCTCGCTGATCCCCGCTGATCCGGCGGATGACTAGTCCATCTCCACACACTGTGCAGAAACGGACCACTCAGATCCCTGCTTTCCTCTTAGGGGGGGGGGGGGGTCGGATGAAAACGGGCCGTCTGTCCGTTTTCATCCAATCCGATGACGGATGGAAAAATAGCGAGCATAGCGGAGACTGATGTCAGCGGGTGTTCATCCGCTACCCCATAGGGATACATGTATGTTCGTTTTTCATCCGAAAACGGATGGATGAAAAACGGACATACGGTCCGCCCGTGTGAAAGGGGCCTAAAAAAAAAGACCGACATTTTTTCCTGTCATAAAAATTTGTTTTCTCCTTCACTGACGGGCACTGATGAGGCGCCACTGATGGGTACTGATAAGGTGGCACTGATATGTAGAATTGATGGCCACTTACAGGCGGAACTGATGGGCACTAATAGGTGGCACTCATGGGCACTGATAAGAAGCACTGCTTGGCACTGATGGGCACTAATAGGAAGCACCAATTTACACTGATAGGTGGCACTGACAGGCTGAACTGATAGGCACTAATGGGTGGCACTCATGGGCACTGATAGGAAGCACTGATTGGCACTGATAGGCGGCACTGATGGACACTAATAGATGGCACTGATGGGCAGCACTGATGATGCAGTACTACCAGGTTTTCCTGATGGGCACTGATTGGCACTGTGATGGGCACCGACAGGCTTTTCTGATGGGTACTAACTGGCAGCTGATGGGCACTGTTGGTGGGCACATCTGATGGGGCTGTGCTGATAATCAATGTGCTGATTATCAGCCCGAACCCCCCCCCCCCCCCCCGACAGGGAAAGCTGCCGATCGGAGCTCCCCTGTTAGTGCGAACTGAGGAAAGCCGCTTACTGGCACTTCCTGGTTCACGCGACGATCAACTGTGATTGGTCTCAGCTGATCACGTGGTAAGAAGCCTCCATCAGAGGCTCTTTACTACTATCGGAGATGCGGCGCGCCATTGTGACACATGGCACCACTGATCGCCGCGCTGTGCGCCTCCCCCGCGGGCGCGCGCTGGCGTGTTATCCTGCTGGACGTCATATGACGCCCAGTCAGGATAACTGGACCACCGCCCGTCATTCTGCGATGGGCCGGGCGGGAAGTCGTTGAGGATTTAGAGAAGATCTGTAAAGAAGAAGTGGACCAAAATCCCTCCTGAGGTGTGTGCAAACCTGATCACCAACTACAAGAAACGTCTGACCTCTGTGATCACCAACTACAAGAAACATCTGACCTGATTGCCAACAAGGGTTTCTCCACCAACTACTAAGTCATGTTCTGTGAAGAGTAGGGATGAGCTTCGTGTTCGAGTCGAACCCATGTTCGACTCGAACATCGGCTGTTCGACCGTCCGTCGAATTGCGAACGATATGGGCCGTTCGCGCCAAATTCGTGTGGCGCGTCACGGCCCATAATTCACTGCGGCATCGCAGTGCATTGCTGGCTGATGATTGGCCAAGCATGCACTATGACCCGCATGCTTGGCCAATCACAGCGCCGCCTGAACAGAGAGCCGTAATTGGCCAAAGCCAAGGAGGCTTTGGCCAATTATGGCTCAGGGGATTTAGTACACGCCCCACACTATATAAGGCCGCCTGCACGGCGGCCCTGTGTAGTGTGTGTTCCGGCGTTGAAAGAGATAGACAGAGAGACAGTGTTTGATTTGAGTTAGATAGATTAGGCAGAACAGTCAGTCAGTTAGCTGCACTTACAGTGTATTGTGTATATATATGCATCCCAGGTGTTGCATATATATATATACACTGTATTCAGTTTAGCTAGATCCGTTCCTGTTATCTTCTATCTAGACTATTTACATTCAGTGCAGTGTGTCCTGCTCACAGTGTTCAGCTAGATCCGTTCCTGCTATTTACATTCAGTACAGTGCTTCCTGCTCACAGTGTTCAGCTAGATCCGTTCCTGCTATTTACATTCAGTGCAGTGCGTGCTGCTCACAGTGTTCAGCTAGATCCGTTCCTGCTATTTACATTCAGTGCAGTGCGTGCTGCTCACAGTGTTCAGCTAGATCCGTTCCTGCTATTTACATTCAGTGCAGTGCGTCCTGCTCACAGTGTTCAGCTAGATCCGTTCCTGCTATTTACATTCAGTGCAGTGCGTCCTGCTCACAGTGTTCAGCTAGATCCGTTCCTGCTATTTACATTCAGTGCAGTGCGTGCTGCTCACAGTGTTCAGCTAGATCCGTTCCTGCTATTTACATTCAGTGCAGTGCGTCCTGCTCACAGTGTTCAGCTAGATCCGTTCCTGTTATCTTCCTACTGACAGGCAGGCTTGTCTGGTTACAGTATATAAAGCTACCTGAAGAAAATTACAGGTGTTCTTTTTGATCCTATTAGTACCACGGTCAGGCAGCTAGACTATTTACATTTAGTACAGTGTGTCCTGCTCACAGTGTTCAGCTAGATCCGTTCCTGTTATTTACATTCAGTGCAGTGTGTCCTGCTCACAGTGTTCAGCTAGATCCGTTCCTGCTATTTACATTCAGTACAGTGCGTGCTGCTCACAGTGTTCAGCTAGATCCGTTCCTGCTATATACATTTAGTGCAGTACGTCCTGCTCACAGTGTTCAGCTAGATCCGTTCCTGTTATCTTCCTACTGACAGGCAGGCTTGTCTGGTTACAGTATATAAAGCTACCTGAAGAAAATTACAGGTGTTCTTTTTGATCCTATTAGTACCACGGTCAGGCAGCTAGACTATTTACATTTAGTACAGTGTGTCCTGCTCACAGTGTTCAGCTAGATCCGTTCCTGTTATTTACATTCAGTGCAGTGTGTCCTGCTCACAGTGTTCAGCTAGATCCGTTCCTGCTATTTACATTCAGTACAGTGCGTCCTGCTCACAGTGTTCAGCTAGATCCGTTCCTGCTATTTACATTCAGTGCAGTGCGTGCTGCTCACAGTGTTCAGCTAGATCCGTTCCTGCTATATACATTTAGTGCAGTACGTCCTGCTCACAGTGTTCAGCTAGATCCGTTCCTGTTATCTTCCTACTGACAGGCAGGCTTGTCTGGTTACAGTATATAAAGCTACCTGAAGAAAATTACAGGTGTTCTATCCCAGCTTAGTGCAGCTACAGGCCATTAGTATGTCTGGAAGGCCAAGAAGGAGAGGCAGACAGTCACAAGCCAATAAGAGAGGGCAAGCAGGCTCTGTGTCTAGTGCTGGTCGTGGAGACGGTGCATCCTCATCAGCACGTGGCCATGGGACACGCTTGGCCTTTTTTTCGGCAGCTGGCCGTGTTGAGCCGCAACATGCGGAAGACTTGGTCGAGTGGATGACCAAGCCGTCCTCATCCTCCTCATCCTCTCTCACCCATGCCCAGGGTGCTTTGTCTGGCAAAGCAGCGGCCTCTTCCCTCAGCTCAATGTCATCAGTGACTCCTTCCCTAGCCCCACCATGTCCTCCTGAGGATTCCCTCGAACTGTTTGACCACAGTGTTGGGTACATGCTCCAGGAGGATGCCCAGCGTTTGGAAGGCTCTGATGATGATACTGAGCTCAATGAAGGCAGTAACATGAGCACGGACAGAGGGGGTGCCCAAGAAGGACAGCAATCTGGCAGTCATGCTCCCCCTGCTGCAGCATACTGCCAGGTTTGCTCCAGTGATGAGGAGGGAGGGGATGATGAGGTCACTGACTCAACGTGGGTGCCTGATAGGAGAGAGGAGGAGGAGGAGGAGGAGGAGGAGGAGGAGGAGGAGGTGGCACATCACCAACTAGGCAGGATGCCCTCCAGGGGCCAGCCTAAGGGCAGCACATTGACTGCATCACACCCCAAAGCTCCACATGTGCAGGGCGCTGCAGTCTCTGCGCGTTATTCAAAAAGTTCTTTGGTGTGGGCCTTTTTTGAGACGAGTGCATCAGATCGCACCGCTGCTATTTGCAATATATGTCTCAAGCGTATCTCGCGTGGCCAAAACATCTCCCGCTTGGGTACCACATGCTTGACCAGACATATGTTGACCTGCCATGCAGTTCGTTGGCAAGCGTATCTAAAAGACCCACACCAAAGAACAAAGACGATCTCTCCTTGCTCCTCATCAGCTGAGATTTCCAACCCCACTAGACCTTCAGTCCTCTCTGCGACCTGCAGTGAGAGGAATGAAGGTGTAGAATTAGGTGTGTCACAGCCAAGTACTTATGGGCAATCTGCTTTTGGTACACCGACGTCAGATTGTACCAGGCAAATTTCCCTGCCCCAGCTGCTGCACCGCCGAAAGAAGTTTGCTCCCAGCCATCCACATGCCCAGCGGTTGAATGCTAGCTTGGCAAAATTGCTAGCACTTCAACTGCTGCCTTTTCAGTTGGTAGACTCTGCCCCCTTCCGTGAGTTTGTGGAATGTGCGGTTCCTCAGTGGCAGGTACCCAAACGCCACTTTTTCTCACGGAAGGCGATTCCGGCTCTCTACCGGCATGTGGAAGGCAATGTCCATGCCTCGCTGGACAGGGCGGTCAGCGGTAAGGTGCATATTACCGCTGACTCATGGTCCAGCAGGCATGGACAGGGACGTTACTTAAGTTTCACGGCGCATTGGGTGACTCTGCTGGCAGCTGGGAAGGATGCAGGACAAGGTGCAGTAGTGTTGGAGGTTGTTCCGCCACCACGCCTCCAAAATGCTGATTGTGACACACCTCTCTCCTCCACCCCCTCCTCTTCTTCTTCCTCCATGGCCTCTTCCTCGGAACCAGCGGTGCTCCGTAGGCGTTCAAGGGGCTACGCAAGTACGCAGGCCAAAAGATGCCATGCGGTGCTTGAGCTGGTGTGCTTGGGGGACAGGAGCCACACTGGGGCAGAGGTTCTGTCAGCTCTGCAGGGGCAGGTTCAGAGGTGGTTGACGCCACGCCAACTTAAGGCAGGAATGGTGGTTTGCGACAATGGCACCAACCTCCTCTCTGCCCTCCGACAGGGACAACTGACCCATGTGCCCTGTTTGGCTCACGTCCTTAACTTGGTGGTGCAGCGGTTCTTGGGCAGGTACCCGGGCTTACAGGATGTCCTGAGGCAGGCCAGGAAAGTCTGTGTGCATTTCCGCCGGTCATATAATGCCAGTGCTCGGCTGACGGACCTCCAAAAGGAGTTTAACCTGCCCAAGAACCGCCTAATCTGTGACATGCCCACCAGGTGGAACTCGACGTTGGCCATGCTGCAGCGGCTGCACACGCAGCAGAGGGCCATCAATGAGTACCTGTGCGACTATGGCACCAGGACAGGGTCAGGGGACCTTGGTTTTTTTTCCCCACGCCAGTGGGCCATGATCAGGGATGCATGCACTGTCCTGTCACCATTCGAGGAGGCCACGAGGATGGTGAGCACTGACAGTGCATGCATCAGTGACACTGTCCCCCTTGTCCACCTGTTGGAGCACACGCTGCGTGGGATAATGGACAGGGCACTTGAGGCAGAACAGAGGCAGGAAGAGGAGGACTTCCTTAGCTCTCAAGGCCCCCTTTATCCAGACAGTGTTCCTGCGTGCCCGCCGATCACACAGGAAGAGGACGAGGAGGAGGAGGAGGAGGAGGAGGAAGATTGTGTCAGTATGGAGGTGGAGCCTGGCACTCAGCATCAGCAGTCTTTAAGGGATCAGTCCCAAGGAACACATGGACTTGTACGTGGCTGGGAGGAGGTGGCTGCGGACGTTGTTGTCCTTAGTGACCCAGAGGACTCCGGACCGAATGCCTCAGCAAACCTACGCTGCATGGCCTCCCTGATCCTGCAAAGCCTGCGTAAGGATCCTCGTATTCGTGGTATCAAGGAGAAGGACCAATACTGGCTGGCAACCCTCCTTGATCCACGTTACAAGGGTAAGGTTGCGGACCTTATCTTGCCATCGCAGAGGGAGCAGAGGATGAAACATCTTCGGGAGGCCTTGCAGAAAGGTCTGTGCAACGCGTTCCCAGAGACTGGGAGGTTACAAACTCCTGTTTCTGGACAACGTGTTGCTGAGGCTTCGGTCAGTCAAAGAAGGAGCGGTGGAGAAGGTGGCCGTCTGACCGATGCGTTCAGACAATTTTTTGGTCCGCAGCCCCAAGGTATGATCGGTTCCAGCAACCATCGCCAGCGTCTGTTTTACATGGTGCAGGAATACCTAGGGGCAAGATCAGACTTGGACACCTTTCCCACCGAAAATCCTCTGGGTTACTGGGTCTTGAGGATGGATCACTGGCCAGAGCTTGCACAGTATGCAATTGAGCTACTGGCCTGTCCTGCATCCAGCGTTCTTTCGGAACGCACATTCAGTGCTGCTGGAGGCGTGGTAACCGATCACAGGGTGCGTCTGTCCACCGACTCGGTCGATCGGCTGACCTTCATAAAAATGAATCAGTCTTGGATCACCACCAGCTACCAAGCACCTGATGCAGATGTAACCGAATAATTTTTTTTGAAATCTCAGATCCCTTCAAAGACTGCCTATGCTGATGCTGAGTGACTATCCCTGAGTAATTATCCTCTTCCTCCTCAATCATCACGCTGATAGCTTGTAAGAACATTTTTGGTTCTGGGCGCCACCACCAGTGCCTAAGGCACAATTTTTCAGCCCCTGTTTAACAGGGGCGTGTAATTACAATTTTTGATGTAATACTTTGCAGCAGGGCTCGTTCCTGCATTCCAACTAGAGTGTCTGTGAGGGGTTGCAGTGTTGTGGCACCAGCACCAGTGCCTAAGACCCAATTTTTCTGCCCCTGTCTAACAGGGGCGTGTAATTACAATTTTTGATGCAATACTTTGCAGCAGGGCTTGTTCCTGCATTCCAACTAGAGTGTCTGTGAGGGGTTGCAGTGTTGTGGCACCAGCACCAGTGCCTAAGACCCAATTTTTCAGCCCCTGTCTAACAGGGGCGTGTAATTACAATTTTTGATGCAATACTTTGCAGCAGGGCTTGTTCCTGCGTTTCAACTAGAGTGTCTGTGAGGGGTTGCAGTGTTGTGGCACCAGCACCAGTGCCTAAGACCCAATTTTTCAGCCCCTGTCTAACAGGGGCGTGTAATTACAATTTTTGATGCAATACTTTGCAGCTGGGCTTGTTCCTGCGTTTCAACTAGAGTGTCTGTGAGGGGTTGCAGTGTTGTGGCACCAGCACCAGTGCCTAAGGCCTAATTTTTCAGCTCCTGTTCAACAGGGGCATGTAATTACAATTCTTGATCTAATATTTCACAGCAGGGCCCTGTGAGGGCTTACAGTGTTTTGGCCACAGCAACACCTAAGGCCCAAATTTCTGCTGAGTATATAGGGCAGGACCCTACTTTCAAACATCTAACTTACAAACGACTCCTACTTGCAAACGGAAGGAGACAACAGGAAGTGAGATGAAATCTACCCCTAAGGAAGGGAAATTCTCTCCTGTAAGAGTTAATATGGGAAAACAATTTTTCCTTTCCACTGATGCTTTCCAATCCTTGTTCCACAAAAAAACCCAAATTTTCAAAAAACATTTTTCATTGGGACAAAAAAGTGAGGTGAAATCTTCTGAAGAGGAGGAAAGACGCAAAACAAATGTCACAGGGGTGATAACCCTTCCCTATGTTTTCCAAAAAGCTTAGAAAAGATTTTTTGGCTGGAGCTAAACACATTAAAAATGTTCAAAATTACAAACAGATTCTACTTAACAACAAACCTACAGTCCCTGTCTTGTTTGCACCGCCTGTATACTGCTGTTCAGAGTATATAGGGACCTTTCCTTATTTTAATTTGGGTGCGGGGTTCCCCTTAATATCCATACAAGACCCAAAGGGCCTGGTAATGGACTGGGGGGTACCCATGCCGTTTGTCTCACTGATTTTCATCCATATTGCCATGACCCGACATGACATTAAACCCGCAAGCAGTTTTAAATGAGATTTTTTCCTTTAAAAATGACATTTGGTGCAGGGACTGTTCTAAACATGGGAAACACGCGTCACTTTACAGGCATACTATAGACACCCCCCAGGTACGATATTTAAAGGAATATTTCACTTTTTTTTTTTTACTTTAAGCATCATTAAAATCACTGCTCCCGAAAAAACGGCCGTTTTTAAAAGTTTTTTTTGCATTGATACATGTCCCCTGGGGTAGGACCCGGGTCCCCAAACCCTTTTTAGGACAATACCATGCAAATTAGCCTTTAAAATGAGCACTTTTGATTTCGAACGTTCGAGTCCCATAGACGTCAATGGGGTTCTAACGTTCGTGCGAACTTGCGGTCCGTTCGCGGGTTCTGGTGCGAACCGAACCGGGGGGTGTTCGGCTCATCCCTAGTGAAGAGGATCAAATACTTAAATTGCAACTTAATCTATAACATTTGTATCCCGTGTGTGTTTTCTGTGATTTGTGGTTGATATTCTGTCTCCATCACATAAAATACACCTATGATAAAAATTATAGACCCTTCATTTCTTTGTAAGTGGGCAAACTAACACAATCTGCAGGGGAGCCGATCATTATTATCCCCCCGCTGTAGGTAGAATGCCAGCCAAGAGCGGGGCAACCAATACATGGTAATAATAATGAGGCGACATTGAGATAAAGGAAAAGCAGCAGCTGCTGGCAGGAGTCGGTAGATTCCCAGCGGCGGGTGTAAACGCTGCCTGCGGCACCGCACCATGTGTGCCAACAGCTGCAGCCGTCAACGGCGGCCGTCAGATCCGTCAGATGTGCAAGTCTATGGCTGGCTCTGCCGCTGTCCACATGTAAAAACCGCTTATGTGAGCAATTACATGCGAATAGAGAGCGGCCAATGTGCGTTCCTGGAGAGAGTTTTGCCCGCACACAAGCTGGCTGCGAATCCTGCATGCATCCATAGCACAGAGAGACGCTGCGTCCGCAGGCAGTAAACTACCCCCCCCCCATCACATCCCCCGTGTGAACAGCTACCTGTGTTCTCCGAGTTCAATAACAGAGGAAATAAGGCTCCATTCACACTTGTGCGACTTTGGAGTGCGACTTTGGAGTGAGACTTTGGAGTGCGACATTGACACAACTTTGGATGGGTGTGACGTGGATGTGACTTGTTGGCCCTCTGCAAAGTCGGACCCGCTGTTGCACGTTAAATATTGAGGTAGGACTTGTGAGGGTTAACATTGAACTCTATGGTCCTCGAGTTGCATGAAGGTCCTGCAACTTTAAGTCACACATACACCATATTGTCAAAAGTATTGGGACACACGTAAACTTTAGTGGCATCCCAGCCTTAGTCCGTAGGGTTCAATATTGAGTTGGCTCCGCCCTTTGCAGCTATAACAGCTTCAACTCTTCTGGGAAGGCCGTCCACAAGGTTTAGGAGGGTGTCTATGGGAATGTTTGACCATTCTTCCAGAAGAGCATTTGTGAGGTCAGGCACTGATGTGGACGAGAAGGCCTGGCTCGCAGTCTCCACTCCAATTCAACCCAAAGGTGTTCTATCAGGGTGAGGTCAGGACTCTGCAGGCCAGCCAAGTTCCTCTACCCCAAACTCGCTCATCCATGTCTTTATGGACCTTGCTTTGTGCACTGGTCCAAACCATTTGGTGGAGGGGGGAATATGGTGTGTGGGGGGAGGGGGGATTATGGTGGGGGGTTGTTTCTCAGGGGTTGGCCTTGTCCCCTTAGTTCCAGTGAAAGGAATTGTTAAGGTGTCAGCATACCAAGACATTTTGGACAATTTCATGCTCCCAACTTTGTGGGAACAGTTTGAGGACGGCCCCTTCCTGTTCCAACATGACTGCACACCAGTGCACAAAGCAAGGTCCATAAAGACATGGATGAGCGAGTTTGGGGTGGGGGAACTTGACTGGTCTGCACAGAGTCCTGACCTCAACCCGATAGAACACCTTTGGGATGAATTAGAGCGGAGACTGCGAGCCAGGCCTTCTCGTCCAACATCAGTGCCCCTGACCTCACAAATGCTCTTCTGGAAGAACGGTCAAACATTCCCATAGACACACTCCTAAACCTTGTGGAAAGCCTTCCCAGAAGAGTTGAAGCTGCTATAGCTGCAAAGGGCGGAGCCAACTCAATATTGAACCCTACGGAACTAAGACTGGGATGTCGTTAAAGATCATGTGCGTGTAAAGGCAGGCGTCCCAATACTTTTGACAATATGGTGTGTATATTAGGGATGAGCTTCGTGTTCGAGTCGAACCCATGTTCGACTCGAACATCGGCTGTTCGACCGTCCGTCGAATTGCGAACGATATGGGCCGTTCGCGCCAAATTCGTGTGGCGCGTCACGGCCCATAATTCACTGCGGCATCGCAGTGCATTGCTGGCTGATGATTGGCCAAGCATGCACTATGACCCGCATGCTTGGCCAATCACAGCGCCGTCAGTAGAGAGAGCTGTAATTGGCCAAAGCCAGGGTGGCTTTGGCCAATTATGGCTCAGGGGATTTAGTACACACCCCACACTATATAAGGCCGCCTGCACGGCGGCCCTGTGTAGTGTGTGTTCCGGTGTGCTGAGCGATAGAGAGAGAGAGAGACAGTGTCATTTGATTTGAGTTAGATAGATTAGGCAGAACAGTCAGTCAGTTAGCTGCACTTACAGTGTATTGTGTATATATATGCATCCCAGGTGTTGCATATATATATATACACTGTATTCAGTTTAGCTAGATCCGTTCCTGTTATCTTCTATCTAGACTATTTACATTCAGTGCAGTGTGTCCTGCTCACAGTGTTCAGCTAGATCCGTTCCTGCTATTTACATTCAGTACAGTGCTTCCTGCTCACAGTGTTCAGCTAGATCCGTTCCTGCTATTTACATTCAGTGCAGTGCCTGCTGCTCACAGTGTTCAGCTAGATCCGTTCCTGCTATTTACATTCAGTGCAGTGTGTCCTGCTCACAGTGTTCAGCTAGATCCGTTCCTGCTATTTACATTCAGTACAGTGCTTCCTGCTCACAGTGTTCAGCTAGATCCGTTCCTGCTATTTACATTCAGTGCAGTGCGTGCTGCTCACAGTGTTCAGCTAGATCCGTTCCTGCTATTTACATTCAGTGCAGTGCGTCCTGCTCACAGTGTTCAGCTAGATCCGTTCCTGCTATTTACATTCAGTGCAGTGCGTCCTGCTCACAGTGTTCAGCTAGATCCGTTCCTGCTATTTACATTCAGTGCAGTGCGTCCTGCTCACAGTGTTCAGCTAGATCCGTTCCTGCTATTTACATTCAGTGCAGTGCGTCCTGCTCACAGTGTTTAGCTACATCCGTTCCTGCTGTTTACATTCAGTGCAGTGCGTCCTGCTCACAGTGTTCAGCTAGATCCGTTCCTGCTATTTACATTCAGTGCAGTGCGTCCTGCTCACAGTGTTCAGCTAGATCCGTTCCTGCTATTTACATTCAGTGCAGTGCGTCCTGCTCACAGTGTTCAGCTAGATCCGTTCCTGCTATTTACATTCAGTGCAGTGCGTCCTGCTCACAGTGTTCAGCTAGATCCGTTCCTGCTATATACATTTAGTGCAGTACGTCCTGCTCACAGTGTTCAGCTAGATCCGTTCCTGTTATCTTCCTACTGACAGGCAGGCTTGTCTGGTTACAGTATATAAAGCTACCTGAAGAAAATTACAGGTGTTCTTTTTGATCCTATTAGTACCACGGTCAGGCAGCTAGACTATTTACATTTAGTACAGTGTGTCCTGCTCACAGTGTTCAGCTAGATCCGTTCCTGTTATTTACATTCAGTGCAGTGCGTCCTGCTCACAGTGTTCAGCTAGATCCGTTCCTGCTATTTACATTCAGTGCAGTGCGTCCTGCTCACAGTGTTCAGCTAGATCCGTTCCTGCTATTTACATTCAGTGCAGTGCGTCCTGCTCACAGTGTTCAGCTAGATCCGTTCCTGCTATATACATTTAGTGCAGTACGTCCTGCTCACAGTGTTCAGCTAGATCCGTTCCTGTTATCTTCCTACTGACAGGCAGGCTTGTCTGGTTACAGTATATAAAGCTACCTGAAGAAAATTACAGGTGTTCTTTTTGATCCTATTAGTACCACGGTCAGGCAGCTAGACTATTTACATTTAGTACAGTGTGTCCTGCTCACAGTGTTCAGCTAGATCCGTTCCTGTTATTTACAATTAGTGCAGTGCGTCCTGCTCACAGTGTTCAGCTAGATCCGTTCCTGCTATTTACATTCAGTGCAGTGCGTCCTGCTCACAGTGTTCAGCTAGATCCGTTCCTGTTATTTACATTCAGTGCAGTGCGTCCTGCTCACAGTGTTCAGCTAGATCCGTTCCTGCTATTTACATTCAGTGCAGTGCGTCCTGCTCACAGTGTTCAGCTAGATCCGTTCCTGCTATATACATTTAGTGCAGTACGTCCTGCTCACAGTGTTCAGCTAGATCCGTTCCTGTTATCTTCCTACTGACAGGCAGGCTTGTCTGGTTACAGTATATAAAGCTACCTGAAGAAAATTACAGGTGTTCTATCCCAGCTTAGTGCAGCTACAGGCCATTAGTATGTCTGGAAGGCCAAGAAGGAGAGGCAGACAGTCACAAGCCAATAAGAGAGGGCAAGCAGGCTCTGTGTCTAGTGCTGGTCGTGGAGACGGTGCATCCTCATCAGCACGTGGCCATGGGACACGCTTGGCCTTTTTTTCGGCAGCTGGCCGTGTTGAGCCGCAACATGCGGAAGACTTGGTCGAGTGGATGACCAAGCCGTCCTCATCCTCCTCATCCTCTCTCACCCATGCCCAGGGTGCTTTGTCTGGCAAAGCAGCGGCCTCTTCCCTCAGCTCAATGTCATCAGTGACTCCTTCCCTAGCTCCACCATGTCCTCATGAGGATTCCCTCGAACTGTTTGACCACAGTGTTGGGTACATGCTCCAGGAGGATGCCCAGCGTTTGGAAGGCTCTGATGATGATACTGAGCTCAATGAAGGCAGTAACATGAGCACGGACAGAGGGGGTGCCCAAGAAGGACAGCAATCTGGCAGTCATGCTCCCCCTGCTGCAGCATACTGCCAGGTTTGCTCCAGTGATGAGGAGGGAGGGGATGATGAGGTCACTGACTCAACGTGGGTGCCTGATAGGAGAGAGGAGGAGGAGGAGGAGGAGGAGGAGGTGGCACATCACCAACTAGGCAGGATGCCCTCCAGGGGCCAGCCTAAGGGCAGCACATTGACTGCATCACACCCCAAAGCTCCACATGTGCAGGGCGCTGCAGTCTCTGCGCGTTATTCAAAAAGTTCTTTGGTGTGGGCCTTTTTTGAGACGAGTGCATCAGATCGCACCGCTGCTATTTGCAATATATGTCTCAAGCGTATCTCGCGTGGCCAAAACATCTCCCGCTTGGGTACCACATGCTTGACCAGACATATGTTGACCTGCCATGCAGTTCGTTGGCAAGCGTATCTAAAAGACCCACACCAAAGAACAAAGACGATCTCTCCTTGCTCCTCATCAGCTGAGATTTCCAACCCCACTAGACCTTCAGTCCTCTCTGCGACCTGCAGTGAGAGGAATGAAGGTGTAGAATTAGGTGTGTCACAGCCAAGTACTTATGGGCAATCTGCTTTTGGTACACCGACGTCAGATTGTACCAGGCAAATTTCCCTGCCCCAGCTGCTGCACCGCCGAAAGAAGTTTGCTCCCAGCCATCCACATGCCCAGCGGTTGAATGCTAGCTTGGCAAAATTGCTAGCACTTCAACTGCTGCCTTTTCAGTTGGTAGACTCTGCCCCCTTCCGTGAGTTTGTGGAATGTGCGGTTCCTCAGTGGCAGGTACCCAAACGCCACTTTTTCTCACGGAAGGCGATTCCGGCTCTCTACCGGCATGTGGAAGGCAATGTCCATGCCTCGCTGGACAGGGCGGTCAGCGGTAAGGTGCATATTACCGCTGACTCATGGTCCAGCAGGCATGGACAGGGACGTTACTTAAGTTTCACGGCGCATTGGGTGACTCTGCTGGCAGCTGGGAAGGATGCAGGACAAGGTGCAGTAGTGTTGGAGGTTGTTCCGCCACCACGCCTCCAAAATGCTGATTGTGACACACCTCTCTCCTCCACCCCCTCCTCTTCTTCTTCCTCCATGGCCTCTTCCTCGGAACCAGCGGTGCTCCGTAGGCGTTCAAGGGGCTACGCAAGTACGCAGGCCAAAAGATGCCATGCGGTGCTTGAGCTGGTGTGCTTGGGGGACAGGAGCCACACTGGGGCAGAGGTTCTGTCAGCTCTGCAGGGGCAGGTTCAGAGGTGGTTGACGCCACGCCAACTTAAGGCAGGAATGGTGGTTTGCGACAATGGCACCAACCTCCTCTCTGCCCTCCGACAGGGACAACTGACCCATGTGCCCTGTTTGGCTCACGTCCTTAACTTGGTGGTGCAGCGGTTCTTGGGCAGGTACCCGGGCTTACAGGATGTCCTGAGGCAGGCCAGGAAAGTCTGTGTGCATTTCCGCCGGTCATATAATGCCAGTGCTCGGCTGACGGACCTCCAAAAGGAGTTTAACCTGCCCAAGAACCGCCTAATCTGTGACATGCCCACCAGGTGGAACTCGACGTTGGCCATGCTGCAGCGGCTGCACACGCAGCAGAGGGCCATCAATGAGTACCTGTGCGACTATGGCACCAGGACAGGGTCAGGGGACCTTGGTTTTTTTTTCCCCACGCCAGTGGGCCATGATCAGGGATGCATGCACTGTCCTGTCACCATTCGAGGAGGCCACGAGGATGGTGAGCACTGACAGTGCATGCATCAGTGACACTGTCCCCCTTGTCCACCTGTTGGAGCACACGCTGCGTGGAATAATGGACAGGGCACTTGAGGCAGAACAGAGGCAGGAAGAGGAGGACTTCCTTAGCTCTCAAGGCCCCCTTTATCCAGACAGTGTTCCTGCGTGCCCGCCGATCACACAGGAAGAGGACGAGGAGGAGGAGGAGGAGGAGGAGGAAGATTGTGTCAGTATGGAGGTGGAGCCTGGCACTCAGCATCAGCAGTCTTTAAGGGATCAGTCCCAAGGAACACATGGACTTGTACGTGGCTGGGAGGAGGTGGCTGCGGACGTTGTTGTCCTTAGTGACCCAGAGGACTCCGGACCGAATGCCTCAGCAAACCTACGCTGCATGGCCTCCCTGATCCTGCAAAGCCTGCGTAAGGATCCTCGTATTCGTGGTATCAAGGAGAAGGACCAATACTGGCTGGCAACCCTCCTTGATCCACGTTACAAGGGTAAGGTTGCGGACCTTATCTTGCCATCGCAGAGGGAGCAGAGGATGAAACATCTTCGGGAGGCCTTGCAGAAAGGTCTGTGCAACGCGTTCCCAGAGACTGGGAGGTTACAAACTCCTGTTTCTGGACAACGTGTTGCTGAGGCTTCGGTCAGTCAAAGAAGGAGCGGTGGAGAAGGTGGCCGTCTGACCGATGCGTTCAGACAATTTTTTGGTCCGCAGCCCCAAGGTATGATCGGTTCCAGCAACCATCGCCAGCGTCTGTTTTACATGGTGCAGGAATACCTAGGGGCAAGATCAGACTTGGACACCTTTCCCACCGAAAATCCTCTGGGTTACTGGGTCTTGAGGATGGATCACTGGCCAGAGCTTGCACAGTATGCAATTGAGCTACTGGCCTGTCCTGCATCCAGCGTTCTTTCGGAACGCACATTCAGTGCTGCTGGAGGCGTGGTAACCGATCACAGGGTGCGTCTGTCCACCGACTCGGTCGATCGGCTGACCTTCATAAAAATGAATCAGTCTTGGATCACCACCAGCTACCAAGCACCTGATGCAGATGTAACCGAATAATTTTTTTTGAAATCTCAGATCCCTTCAAAGACTGCCTATGCTGATGCTGAGTGACTATCCCTGAGTAATTATCCTCTTCCTCCTCAATCATCACGCTGATAGCTTGTAAGAACATTTTTGGTTCTGGGCGCCACCACCAGTGCCTAAGGCACAATTTTTCAGCCCCTGTTTAACAGGGGCGTGTAATTACAATTTTTGATGTAATACTTTGCAGCAGGGCTCGTTCCTGCATTCCAACTAGAGTGTCTGTGAGGGGTTGCAGTGTTGTGGCACCAGCACCAGTGCCTAAGACCCAATTTTTCTGCCCCTGTCTAACAGGGGCGTGTAATTACAATTTTTGATGCAATACTTTGCAGCAGGGCTCGTTCCTGCGTTCCAACTAGAGTGTCTGTGAGGGGTTGCAGTGTTGTGGCACCAGCACCAGTGCCTAAGGCCTAATTTTTCAGCTCCTGTTCAACAGGGGCATGTAATTACAATTCTTGATCTAATATTTCACAGCAGGGCCCTGTGAGGGCTTACAGTGTTTTGGCCACAGCAACACCTAAGGCCCAAATTTCTGCTGAGTATATAGGGCAGGACCCTACTTTCAAACATCTAACTTACAAACGACTCCTACTTGCAAACGGAAGGAGACAACAGGAAGTGAGATGAAATCTACCCCTAAGGAAGGGAAATTCTCTCCTGTAAGAGTTAATATGGGAAAACAATTTTTCCTTTCCACTGATGCTTTCCAATCCTTGTTCCACAAAAAAACACAAATTTTCAAAAAACATTTTTCATTGGGACAAAAAAGTGAGGTGAAATCTTCTGAAGAGGAGGAAAGACGCAAAACAAATGTCACAGGGGTGATAACCCTTCCCTATGTTTTCCAAAAAGCTTAGAAAAGATTTTTTGGCTGGAGCTAAACACATTAAAAATGTTCAAAATTACAAACAGATTCTACTTAACAACAAACCTACAGTCCCTGTCTTGTTTGCACCGCCTGTATACTGCTGTTCAGAGTATATAGGGACCTTTCCTTATTTTAATTTGGGTGCGGGGTTCCCCTTAATATCCATACAAGACCCAAAGGGCCTGGTAATGGACTGGGGGGTACCCATGCCGTTTGTCTCACTGATTTTCATCCATATTGCCATGACCCGACATGACATTAAACCCGCAAGCAGTTTTAAATGAGATTTTTTCCTTTAAAAATGACATTTGGTGCAGGGACTGTTCTAAACATGGGAAACACGCGTCACTTTACAGGCATACTATAGACACCCCCCAGGTACGATATTTAAAGGAATATTTCACTTTTTTTTTTTTACTTTAAGCATCATTAAAATCACTGCTCCCGAAAAAACGGCCGTTTTTAAAAGTTTTTTTTGCATTGATACATGTCCCCTGGGGTAGGACCCGGGTCCCCAAACCCTTTTTAGGACAATACCATGCAAATTAGCCTTTAAAATGAGCACTTTTGATTTCGAACGTTCGAGTCCCATAGACGTCAATGGGGTTCTAACGTTCGTGCGAACTTGCGGTCCGTTCGCGGGTTCTGGTGCGAACCGAACCGGGGGGTGTTCGGCTCATCCCTAGTGTATATGTGACTTTAAAGTTGCAGGACCTTCATGCAACCTGGAGGGCCGTAGACTTCGCTCTCTCCTCATTGGCTTACTGGCTGTGATTGACAACAGCAGGAGCCAATGGGTTCCTACTGCTCCAAAAACTTAGATTAGATTAGATAGATAGATAGATAGATAGATAGATAGATAGATAGATAGATAGATAGATAGATAGATAGATAGATAGATAGATAGATAGATAGATAGATAGATAGATCTATATATATGTAAAAAAAACTGCTGTACATTTTCTTTAAGTGGGGTACTGTAGATTTATAAATACATTAACATACAGTAAGGTATGCACGCGAGCATTTGTGCATATACTGATCAACCACTCAGATTTCTGGGGTTTTTTTTTGTTTTTTACTCAGCCATACTGCGTGTACAAACAATGATTAAAATCAGTAAAAAAAATAATAATAATAAAAAAGAAAAAAAAAATAATAAAAAAAAAATCACTGTACATTTTCTTTACTGTAGACAAATAATTAAAGTAACATTTTATGTGTGTATGCGTGAATTTGCGCATATACTGACCACTAACTTTTTTTTTTTTTTACTTATCTATACTGTGTGTACAGGTGTAATTGAAAAAAATGATTTAGATCAGTAAAAAAAAAAGTATAAATAAAAAAAAAAAAAAAAAGCATGTATGCCTAAAAACACTGTTCTAATAAGAAAAAAAAAAATATGTGAAAAAAAAAAAAAAAACGCTGCACGTTTTCTTTAAATAGGGTAGGTAAATAAATAAAACGCCAAATGCATAATAATCATACAATCTATACGGCTCCGATGGCTAATCCAAAAATAATCCCTTCTCGGCTGCTCCTGCGAACACCGACATGTAAACATATTCAATTTCCGGAAGATAAAAGCGACATTCCTTTATGACATGCGGAACAGGATCACTGGACCAGCGGGAGGGATAAACATGTATACGGCGTATCTAAATAATCTCATGCGTTGCTCGCCGTTTACATAATAACCCCTTCCCGATGCCTTCAATACATCCCCCAATCACCGCTAACAAACACTTCGCCACCAGGAAGTCCCGGCATCCGCGAGAGCGCCGAACCGCTATTATGGTATTTAAGGCTTGTAACGCCGTTCCGCCAAGGAGGAATGCATTTGTGTAATGACCCCGTTGTGATCGCATGTATAGTAAAGTGGAAGATGACGGTAAACATTGTGACTATTTTCGAGGAACGCGGGACTTGCGATTCGACCCCCCGCAGCCTTGGCGGTTCTGACGCCGTGTGACAACGCACGTGTCCCAATTGTTATATTGTAGCCTTTTATGAAGAGTCCTTGTCACCCTTTCAAAACGAGGACAAATATTTAATGCACGTGCAAAGAAACATCACGGGAATTGTTTGTTTTTTTCATCCCTGCTACAACAAATCAGGGAAAGAAGATTATTATTATTATTATTTTTTTAATAAATATTTCTAAACGTGTGACAAAACACAGTGAAATGGGCGTTTTGCTGCGTGTTTCAGAAACGTGCTGCGATCGTGAGTCACTCTTGCGGTGCCATTCATTGTTAACCCCTTCAATATCGGGCACTTTCACCCCCCCCCTTCCTGCCCAGGCCAATTATCAGTTTTCAGCGCCGTCACACTTTGAATAACAATTACTCAGTCATGCAACACTGTACCCATATGACATTTTTATCATTTTTTTTTCACACAAATAGAGTTTACTTTTCGTGGTACTTAATCACCACTGGGGGTTTTTATTTTCTGCTAAAAATGTTGAAAAAAAAGTTTTTCTTAGTTTCTGTTAATCCGAGGGTTCTTCAAAAAGCTTCCACGCTCTCTTTAAACTCTATTAAATATAAAAAAAGTGCGGAAACTTTTTGGAGAACCCTTGTAAGTAATTTTTCTTCTTCACAAATGGGCACTGATGAGGATGAACTGATGAGGCTGCTTTGATAAGGCTGCATTGATGGGCACTGTTTAGGCTGCATTGATGGGCACTGTTGAGCTGCATTAATGGGCACTGATGAGGCTAAGCTGATGGGCACTGATGAGGCTGCACTGATGGGCACTGTTGAGGCTGCTTTGATGAGGCTGCATTTATGGGCACTGATAAGGCTGCATTGATGGGCACTGTTTAGGCTGCATTGATGGGCACTGTTGAGCTGCTTTGATGGGCACTGATGAGGCTGCATTGATGGGCACTGATAAGGCTGCATTGATGGGCACTGATAAGGCTGCATTGCTGGGCACTGATAAGCTGCACTGATGAGGATGCACTGATGAGGCTGCAATAATGGGCACTAATGAGGCTGCACTGATGGGCACTGATGAGGCTGAAATAATGGGCACTGATGAGGCTGCACTGATGGGCACTGGTGAGGCTGCACTGATGGGCGCTGTTGAGGCTGCAATGATGGGCGCTGTTGAGGCTGCACTGATGGGCACTGTTGAGGCTGCATTGATGGGCACTGATGAGGCTGCATTGATGGGCACTGATGAGGCTGCATTGATGGGCACTGATGAGGATGAACTGATGGGCACTGATGAGGATGAACTGATGGGCGCTGTTGAGGCTGCACTGATGGGCACTGTTGAGGCTGCACTGATGGGCACTGTTGAGGCTGCACTGATGGGCACTGTTGAGGCTGCTTTGATGGGCACTGTTGAGGCTGCTTTGATGGGCACCATTAAGGCTGCTTTGATGGGCACTGATGAGGCTGCATTCATGGGCACTGATGAGGCTGCATTCATGGGCACTGATAAGGCTGCATTGATGGGCACTGATAAGGCTGCATTGATGGGCACTGATGAGGCTGCATTGATGGGCACTGATGAGGCTGCATTGATGGGCACTGATGAGGCTGCATTGATGGGCACTGATGAGGATGACCTGATGGGCACTGATGAGGATGAACTGATGGGCACTGATGAGGCTGCACTGATGGGCACTGGTGAGGCTGCACTGATGGGCACTGGTGAGGCTGCAATGATGGGCGCTGTTGAGGCTGCAATGATGGGCGCTGTTGAGGCTGCACTGATGGGCACTGTTGAGGCTGCACTGAGGGGCACTGTTGATGTTGCACTGAGGGGCACTGTTGAGGCTGCTTTGATGGGCACTGTTGAGGCTGCTTTGATGGGCACTGTTGAGGCTGCTTTGATGGGCACTGTTGAGGCTGCTTTGATGGGCACTGATGAGGCTGCTTTAATGGGCACTGATGAGGCTGCTTTGATGTTCACTGACTTCAAAGACATGCTGGTAGGTTAATTGGATCCTGTCTAAATTTTCCCTAGTATGTATGAATGTAAGTTAGGGACCTTAGATTGTAAACTCCTTGAGGGTAGGAACTAATGTGAATGTACAATGTATATGTAAAGCGCTGGCTGCATAAATTGATGGTGCTAAATAAGTACCAGAAATAAATAAATAAAATGAGGCTGCATTGATGGGCACTGATGAGGATAAACAGATAGGCACTGATGAGGCTGCATTAATGGGCACTGATGAGGCTGCACTGATGGGCGCTGTTGAGGCTGCATTGATAGACACTGTTGAGGCTGCTTTGATGGGCACTGTTGGGGCTGCATTGATGGGCACTGTTAAGGCTGCATTGATGGACACTTATAAGCTGCACTGATAAGGCTGCACCGATGGGCACTGATGAGGCTGCATTGGTGGGCACTGATGAGGCTGAATTGGTGGGCACTGATGAGGCTGCATTGGTGGGCACTGATGAGGCTGCATTGGTGGGCACTGATGAGGCTGCACTGATGGGCACTGATGATTCATGCCCTGATTATCAGTGTAAACAATGTACTGACAGCCTTGGCGGTTATCAGCAATCCTTTACCCACACAGACACAACTTGGGAGGAAAGGACTGCCAATTACTAGCAAGTCTGTTTACATGTGACCAGCTGTGGTTGGCCCCTTATCACGATCAGCTGTGGTCACTGAGCGTGCCCGATGTGTGCCCCAGGTGGCACGCAGGGGGACAGGATTATGGGAGAACGTCTATGGTCACCCTCTCAGACGTACGAATGGGTCCTTAATGTGATGGGAATTCCGGACAGTGCAGAGGATTATTCTACATCTATAAAAGATATCAGAAAATGAAGTATCCTCTTAAATATTGTGAATTAACCAGTTTAGCTCCCACACCAGTACAGCACCCTCCCCCCCCCCCCAATTTTTACATCTCTAATGTGGGCCTGTTTATTGGTCAAAAACGTTGTCATTACTTACATATACTATTTTTTAGGACAAATGACAAATAGGTGATATTGTTTCTCAAAAATGATTTTATTTTTTATGCAAAAATATGTAACAGAACAGACTTTTTGATACTTTGATCAGTGTTTTAAAAATAGTGTTCCTGCAGATAAAAAGTATCAATTTTATTCTATTTGTTCGGTTTCAAATTACAATAACATTTTAAATGTGATACATAGTATTGGAAAGTTATTTACAAATGAAGACTTTTTTATTTATATTTTTGCACTTTAGTACAACACCGGAAAAATTAAGAAGCAAAATAAATAAAAGAAAAAGGATAAAGAAGCTTAAATATGCATTGCTAGAAATACAGAAATAACAAAACAATCAGCAAAATAATAGATACGATGAGAAGAGGAAGGAGGAGTTATTTAGGGCCGATTAGGCTGGGCTGCACTCAGGGTGGACTTGTCAGGACTTTAAGTCAGCAAGAGTATCATTATTCCAAAAAGCACCACATCTGGAGACCACGTCACACAATGTGTTATGGCACAGTAGTCCATGCCAGGTACATATGTGACAGGGTGTCAATGCAAAAGCACAACTGGGAGACAGTTGTCACCCCATACCAGGAAAAACCTGAACAAGGACCTACATAGCAGGATCACTTACCCTGTTTCCCCGAAAATAAGACCTAGCGTGATTGTCGGTGATGGCTGCAATATAAGCCCTACCCCCCAAATAAGCCCTAGTTAAAGTTCTTGTAGGTCTTGTTTTCAGGGTAGGGCTTATTTTCACTGAAACAGGGTAGGGCTTATTTGGGGGGGTAGGGCTTATATTGCAGCCATCACCGAAAATCACGCTAGGTCTTATTTTCGGGGAAACAGGGTAGCACTTCTGAGTTTCACCTGGCATTGTTGTGCTACAGCCAATATACAAACAGGCACCGCCTTTAAAGAGGAAGGTGACAGGCTGTATGGTGTTCAAGCAACATGTGCTACACCTAAGCTAAGCCCCCTTATTGTTATGTTATTCTTATGTTGCAATAACCTCTGTGAGCTCCTGTATCTCCAGTGACATTAGTGACCACTGTGTCTCTTGTGATTCCTATGTCTCCAGTGGCTCCCGTGTCCTTCTCTGTCTCCCTGTGCACTACTATGTATCCGGTAACTCTTGGGATTCCAGTGACCCCCTTCATCTCTAGTGACCTATGTGACCTTCTGTGTACCCCATAACTCGTGTCTCCAGTGAACCCTGTGAACTTTTGTGCATTCTATGACTCCTGTGCCAGTGACCTCTGATCTCCTGTGTATCCCACGACTCCCATGGCTAAAGTGACCTCTGTGACCTCCTGTGTCTTTAGTGACCTATATGATCTCCTGTGTACCCTGTGACCCCTGTCTCTCCAGTGACCCCTGTATGCTCCATTGTCTTCAATGACTCCTGGGTCTCTAGTTACCCCTGTGTGCTCCTGTGTCTCCAGTGACACCAGTGACCCCTGTGAGTTTCTGTGCCTCTAGTTACTCCTGTGTCTCCAGTGACCCCTGTGCGTGCCTGTATCTCCAGTGACCCCTGTGCGCGCCTGTATCTCCAGTGACCCCTGTGTGCTCCTGTGTCTCCAGTGACCCCTGTGCGCGCCTGTGTCTCCAGTGACCCCTGTGGGCGCCTGTGTCTCCAGTGACCCCTGTGCGCTCCTGTGTCTCCAGTGACCCCTGTGCGCTCCTGTGTCTCCAGTGATCCCTGTGCGGTCCTGTGTCTCCACTGACCCCTGTGACCTCCTGTGTCTTTAGTGACCTATATGATCTCCTGTGTACCCTGTGACCCCTGTCTCTCCAGTGACCCCTGTATGCTCCATTGTCTTTAATGACTCCTGTGTCTCTAGTTACTCCTGTGTTTCCAGTTACCCCTGCGTGCTCCTGTGTCTACAATGACTCCAGTGACCCCTGTGAGTTTCTGTGCCTCTAGTTACTCCTGTGTCTCCAGTGACCGCTGTGTCTCCAGTGACCCCTGTGCGCGCCTGTTTCTCCAGTGACCCCCGTGCGCGCCTGTGTCTCCAGTGACCCCTGTGCACTCCTGTGTCTCCAGTGACCCCTGTGCGTGCCTGTGTCTCCAGTGACCCCTGTGGGCGCCTGTGTCTCCAGTGACCCCTGTGTGCTCCTGTGTCTCCAGTGACCCCTGTGCGAGCCTGTGTCTCCAGTGACCCCTGCGGGCGCCTGTGTCTCCAGTGACCCCTGTGGGCGCCTGTGTCTCCAGTGACCCCTGTGCGCTCCTGTGTCTCCAGTGACCCCTGTGTGCTCCTGTGTCTCCAGTGATCCCTGTGCGGTCCTGTGTCTCCACTGACCCCTGTAACCTCCTGTGTCTTTAGTGACCTATATGATCTCCTGTGTACCCTGTGACCCCTGTCTCTCCAGTGACCCCTGTATGCTCCATTGTCTTCAATGACTCCTGTGTCTCTAGTTACTCCTGTGTTTCCAGTTACCCCTGCGTGCTCCTGTGTCTCCAATGACACCAGTGACCCCTGTGAGTTTCTGTGCCTCCAGTTACTCCTGTGTCTCCAGTGACCGCTGTGTCTCCAGTGACCCCTGTGCGCGCCTGTTTCTCCAGTGACCCCCGTGCGCGCCTGTTTCTCCAGTGACCCCCGTGCGCGCCTGTGTCTCCAGTGACCCCTGTGCGCTCCTGTGTCTCCAGTGACCCCTGTGCGTGCCTGTGTCTCCAGTGACCCCTGTGCCTCCAGTGACCCCTGTGTCTCCAGTGACCCCTGTGTGCTCCTGTGTCTCCAGTGACCCCTGTGCACGCCTGTGTCTCCAGTGACCCCTGTGCGCTCCTGTGTCTCCAGTGACCCCTGTGCGCTCCTGTGTCTCCAGTGACCCCTGTGCGCTCCTGTGTCTCTAGTGATCCCTGTTCGCACCTGTGTCTCCAGTGACCCCTGTGCGCTCCTGTGTCTCCAGTGACCCCTGTGCGCTCCTGTGTCTCCAGTGACCCCTGTGCGCTCCTGTGTCTCCAGTGACCCCTGTGCGCTCCTGTGTCTCCAGTGACCCCTGTGCGCTCCTGTGTCTCCAGTGACCCCTTTGCGCTCCTGTGTCTCCAGTGATCCCTGTGCGCTCCTGTGTCTCCAGTGATCCCTGTTCCCGCCTGTGTCTCCAGTGACCCCTGTGCGCTCCTGTGTCTCCAGTGACCCCTGTGCGCTCCTGTGTCTCCAGTGATCCCTGTGCACTCCTGTGTCTCCAGTGATCCCTGTTCCCGCCTGTGTCTCCAGTGACCCCTGTGTGCTCCTGTGTTTCCAGTGTACAGTTGTCTGGCCTGCTACGCTCCACCATCAGTAATACCAACTGCTGCTTCTCCACCTTCAGCTGTACTCTTTCAATCACCAGGACTATCCCTCTCCTTGGGGATACAGACCACTCTCCACAACAGCTACAGAATTAAAAATATTGAAAACAACTTTTAGAAGGAAATTTTCAATGCTTGGGTTTATGTACAAGTAATGCGCCCTAAACTGCATCTGAAAATATTGTATTTGAAATTTCCACACAATTTGTGACTAAAAAGTCTTTCATTAGGAATATCCAGCAGTGGGCCCCCCGAATTTCTATCTGTGTGTGTTAGGCTGTTGCAAAAAATAATGCAAACTGCAGGAAGCATTAAATGAATTGCACTGATTAACGAAGCACAACAAGGTATAAAAGCCAATGGATCCAGATCACTCTGCACCTCGATGGGGGCGTATTAGGCCCAGACTGACTGACAAGGGTTAACGGCCCCCTGAGAGGCTCCCCTCGCTGAACGCTGCCCACAGATATGTGACACTTAATTAACCAAGATGAACACAGCCAGCTCTTCTCTATGACTGTGATCAATAGCAGAGTACCTAAGGTCACAACGGCCAAAGAGACAATAGCGCTATATTGAAGGAGCACAGCCCCACAAGCAGGGACAGAGCGGGTGCTGTGGCATCAAAATCCAATCAGCAAGTGTGACAAATTGTCAGAGGGGGACTGTGAAAAAGAGAAAATAAAAAAGGATCACAGCCAATGCATCAACCAGGAATCATGAAACATCTAAATTGAGATCAGGGTCCCAGAGGAGAAACAGCCGGAAAACGTAGAAAGGACCTGAAGGGTTTTCTAGTATTCTACAATAGATAGGCATCTGCCTTGGGCAGGGGGGAAAGAAAGGGGCAGCGGGAGACCCATAGTATGCATGTAATTATGTATTGTGATAAAATAACAAAAAAGTACTTTGGGGTTGAAGTTGAACATCAGATATTGAATAACCCTGGTGAGATGCTAAAGGTGGTCATAGACATTAGACAATGAAATATGTCTTTAATTATGTTATATTTACTACTTCAACACCTCGCTATGGAGCAGAGCAATTTGTATATTTCTCCTATGGGCCGCTTCATTCTAAAGTGAAAGTACCACTCATCTTCCTCCCCAACTTCATCCCTAAAACATTAAGTGTATTTTTTTTGGGGGGGGGGAGGGGCAGGCACCTTTTTTTTTTTTTTTTTTTACAGGTACCTGCCCCTACTTCCTCAGTTCTGGCATAGGTGATAATACTGTTGTTTGACCAATCTACCCTTCTCCCTCCCCACCTACCGGGACACATCACACGCCAAGAAAGGCTGTTGGACCCTCACTACTCCCCATGATCTTGTGCATGCACACTGGGAAGATGCCTGTGATTCAACAAGAAGTCACCGTCGGCTCCCAAATCCAAGATGGCGGCACTGGGTGGTGAGCAGAACCGCCTGTGGGATCCCAAGTACTGGATGTACAGCTACAGCATTTGTTGTTACCCATTTGTCATGTTTCTTTAAAAAAGAGTGAAGTTCTCCTTTAACCACTTCTCGCCCACGGTATAGTGAAAGTACTGCCGAATGGTGGTTGTCCAGTTCTAGGAGGGCATCCAGGGACGTCATCCTGTGTGCGCGCCCCCTAGGCCAGGAAAGCCGCATGATCCTGTGACCAGTCAGTGTCTCTAATCACCACCACCCACACAGAGCATTCCTAATTACCACACCAGCCACAGTGTCCCTGATCACCGCCACACCAGCCACAGTGTCCCTGATCACGCCACACCAGCCACAGTGTCCCTGATCACCGCCACACCAGCCACAGTGTCCCTGATCACCGCCACACCAGCCACAGTGTCCCTGATCACACCACCACACCAGCCACAGTGTCCCTGATCACCGCCACACCAGACCAGCCAAGTGTCCCTGATCCCCCACCACACAGCCACAGTGTCCCTGATCACCGCCACACCAGCTACAGTGTCCCTTGTCACTGCCACACCAACCACAGTGTCCCTGATCACCGCTATACCAGCCACAGTGTCCCTGATCACCCGCCACACCCAGCCACAGTGTCCCTGATCACCGCCACACCAGCCACAGTGTTCCTGTTCACGCGCCATACCAGTTACAGTGTCCTTGATCACCGCCATACCAGCTATAGTGTGCTTGATCACTGCCATACCAGTTACAGTGTCCCTGATCACCACCACACCAGTCACAGTGTCCCTTAAAGTCTGTACCATCTTACAGAGGCTGCAACACTGGAATGCAGACATAGTAATAGAGACGGCCCCGCGAGAGGTAAGTATAATACATCTTCCATTGTAGGGAGCTGACATTTAGGATATCTTTTTTTTTTTACAGAATGACAAGGTGGTTTAAAAACTACAATTAAAAACTAAAAGAAGATTGCAAGAAATTAGGTCAGCAGCCACCTGCCACCTCCCTGTTCATCATTCTCCTGTGAACAATATGAACAGAATTATGGTGGAGATCAATCAAAAACTAATGAGGCTAATTCAGGAACCCTTGGCGACACGAAACTGAGGCGCAACTGAAAATGGAAGCGAGTGGCAGATTTTTACAATTTTTTTTTTTAGTTGTACGATGGAAAGTTTGAAATTTGCCAAAAATGTTTTTAACAATGTAAAAATAAAAAATACAATAGAATATACTGTATATAACTACCTTGATTGGCTTTATGCTTGCTGATAATTGCTGGTGATTGTGGTGGGGACATTACAGTGTACATTATTGTTTATTTTTATGTAAATTTTTTTTTTATTAATAAGCTGTATGTTTGTATGATTTTTTTAAATAAACAACTAAACAAAAACAAGCGTGCTTACATCAGCAAGTAAAAAAAAAAAAACGGTTTCCTGACAAGATAACATAGAAAGAAACATATTTTAATGTCAACAAAAAAGAGACTACAAACCCCGAACCTCAACTAAAACACAATCCAGGCTAAGAAACATTTTGAGATTTAATCGCCATCAGGATGCGATTCCAAAACCCCCACATTAACCCCTCCCCCCCCTCATTCACCCCGACTTCCACATCATTCACCTTGCATTCTGCACCATCCACTCTCATTCCCTTCCCACAACCCCTCCACCATCATCCAATCCATCCCTCACTCCACCCCTCGGTGTCCTCCAGCCGCACTTCTGCCACCCGAGGAGGAGGGGTTGGCACCACCATACATGCTGGTCCAGCGCCCTCCACTGCCTTCACTACACTAGGAGAAACAATAGGTGCAGACACAGACTTGACAACCACACTTTCTGACACTGACTGGGAAACCTCAGACTGGGGGGGGGGGGCACTGACACCACAGACTGGGGGACACTGACACCACAGACTGGGGGGACACTGACACCACAGAGGGCCTCACAGACACAGATTCTGATGGGACAAAGACACTAGGATCCCCTGGTACAACCCCTGCCAACCCAGACTCTGCTCTATCCAAACGGAAGAATTCCTCCACTAGCTCTGGCTTATTGTGCAAAGCCTCAGGGCACCGGCTATAAGGGTGACCAACCTTATCACATAGGTTACATTTAATGATGTTTACAGTCCCTTGCCAGATGCCCCAGTTCCTGGCACAAAGAGCACTTCTGTTCTGGACATTTAGAGGAGAATTTTCCCTTGACTCCACATTTATGGCACAGCTTGGGTTGGCCAGGGTAAAAGAGGGTAATCCTATCTCTACCAATAAAGGCAGAGGAGGGCAAATGCTGGACCACATTCCCACACACACTGAACCTCATTGATACTGACCACCCACCCGCCCAGATTCCTCTATCATCCAGAACATTTTCTAGTGGGCACAAAGTTTCATCAAACCTCCTCAACCAGACCCATATATCCTCTGGGGGGTATAGACTCATTCCTTGTCAGGATAGTCACATTCTTTAGCAAAGGCTGACGTGAGAATACCTTAGGGACAAGCCCGTTCCAGTCCAGCTGGTCAATATATACACGCTCAAACCGCTCCCAAAACAGATCCAGCGATTCTGGACGCACAAATGACACATCTTATTTACAAAAGGAACCAGCCGGAACGATAAGAGCATAAATATCCTCCGCCTTAAATCGCATGGCTAGGATCTTATCCACAACCACCCTCCTGATAGGTGGAATACCCCCTCCTTGCCTCAGAGAGTTCTTTGCCATGAGGTGCCATGTTGAACTTCCAGTGACCAGTATGAGAGAGTGAGAGCGATAACACCAAATTTAACACACCCTGCTCCCCATTCACACCTGAGACCTTTGTGACACTAACGAGTCACATGACATCGGGGAAGGGAAAATGGCTAATTGGACCCAATTTGGACATTTTCACTTAGGGGTGTACTTACTTTTGTTGCCAGCGGTTTAGACATTAATGGTATGTGTTGAGTTATATTGAGGGGACAGCAAATTTACACTTTTATACAAGCTGTACACTCATACTACTTTACATACAGCAAAGTGTCATTTCTTCAGTGTTGTCACATGAAAAGATAGAAGAAAAGATTTACACAAATACCTTAATGTATAATAATAGTGTGTGACTGGGGTGGGGGGGGGGACATTAGAGTGTATGGGGAATGTCTCGTCGTATATATCAGAGGAAATAACAGAAGAGTCTCCCTCATCTTCCTGTGATATATGACATCAGTCTTTGCAGGATGTTGTCTTTATTGGTACTTCGTCTCTCATAGATGGTGGAGATTGAAGTGTGTGTGTGTGTGTATGGGGGGGTTCTATGACAGGCTATGGGAGATACGGTATAATAAAAGTGTTTTAGTATTTGACGAATTCAGAATCTTTTGTCAGGTTACAATGGTCAGCCATAGCATCAGAAGAAGGAAGAACGGACCCAGAGTGATCCCTTACATTATGTGTATGGAAGATGAGTGCAAAGATAAAAGGGGGGGCTTTTATGAATATAAGAGGCGCTCCTAGTCATCAGACACTGATGTGATGTGTGCAATCCTGGGCAGACCTTCAGCACAGCCCCTATAAAGTGTATATTTTAGGTCTAATGTTCTTTACTATATTGTCAATCTTCATATCCAAGACCTTTTCTATGATTATGCACAACACAATTGTTGGCGTAATCCTTAGTATTTAGGCAATTCTTTGATTGTGACTATGTTTTAGTAGTGTTTGGTCATTTTCTTTTTTTTTTAAACTTTTTTTGATAAAAATGTTCAACTTTTAACTCTGTGTATTGTAGTGCCTATAAAGTCAATTTTCAATGTTTCTGGACGTGGCACATTTCTATTGTTTTTGCATCCACAGTGCCACCCTGTGGTGATGCAATTAAATCTTTTTCCAGTATATCTCCTGTACCATGTCTGCAGTCTCTAACCATCTCCTGTACTATGTCTGCAGTCTCTGATCATCTCCTGTATTATGTCTGCAGTCTCTGACCATCTCCTGTATTATATCTGCAGTCTCTGACCATCTCCTGTATCATGTCTACAATCTCTGACCATCTCCTGTATCATGTCTGCAATCTCTGACTGTCTCCTGTATCATGTCTGCAATCTCTGACCCTCTCCTATACTATGTCTGCAATCTCTGACCATCTCCTGTATTATGTCTGCAGTCTCTGACCATCTCCTGTATCATGT